>BDMB01000137.1:25330-81868 GCA_016859785.1 Macrotyloma uniflorum
ATATTTAGGAAGATTTTGTTCACATAACATAGTCCTAGCAAGTTCTTCCAAAGATCTATTTTTCCTTTCCACTACTCCATTTTGTTGAGGTATCCTAGGTGAAGAAAAATTATGTGAAATTCCTGACTCATCACAAAAGTTTTCAAAAGACTCATTTTGAAATTTCCCACCATGATCACTTCTTAAAAATTTGATTTTTAACTCTTCCTCATTTTGAATAGCCTTGGCAAATTTTCTAAAAGTATCAAAAGCATTACTCTTGGATGATAAAAAGAATGTCCATGTATATCTAGAGTAGTCATCAACTATAACAAGAGCATAATAATTGCCACCAAGACTCCTAGTCCTTGAAGGACCAAATAAATCCATATGTAACACCTCTAAAGGTTTAGAAGTGGAAACAATTTTTTTACTTTTAAAAGAAATTTTAGTTTGTTTGCCCTTTTGACATGCTACACAAATTTTATCTTTCACAAAATTCAATTTTGGTAAACCAATTACTAGCTCTTTAGTAATGAGCCTACTTAGATGATGCATATGTATGTGTGCAGCCCTTCTCTGCCATAGCCAAGGATTCTCTTCCTTTGCTACCAGGCAAGAAATGTCTCTAGATGCAACATTAACAAGATCAATGACATATATATTATTTAGTCTTGTACCTTTTAAAGTGACTTCATTTGAATCCTTTTGTAGTATATGGCAGTAGCTTGATTCAAACACTATCTTCAATCCTTTATCACACAGTTGACTGATGCTCAGGAGATTGTTTTTTAATCCTTCTACTAGTAGGACATCATGGATCACAAAACTCTCATTTACACCTATGTCTCCAAAGCCAAGAATCTTTCCTTTATTGTTGTCTCCATAGGTCACATGTCCTTGATTCTTCATTTTGAGATTTTGGAATTTACTCTTGTCTCCAGTCATGTGTCCTGAACATCCACTATCTAGGTACCATAGTGTTTTTCTTTCCTTGGAAGTAATCTGCATCACAAATATATATATATTTAGGTCCCCTTTACTATTTTGGGTTCTTAGGAGTTAGTATACACATTCTCGGTTTTTCTAACAATTAATTCTTGATCCAACAAAAATACTAATAATAACAATATTAATGATAATAGAAATTAATTCTTTACTGGAACCCAAACAAATTTTCTAGAAGGAATACCTACATGTTTTATTAAACATTTGTTTATTGTATGACCATGTTTCATGCAATAAAAACATTTTGTTCTAGAAAATGTAGGTTTCTAGATTTTATTTTGAAAATTGTTCACAAAAGATTTTTGAAAATTTGTTTTTACAGATTCTTTGACAAAAATAGTCCTTTGTATTTCTAGACTTTTCTTAGGAATAAAGCCAAGTCCAGCTTTACTAGAACTTTTCTTTTGAGAACTCAAAATTGTATTAAGATGCACACTTGATTTATAAAATTTTGAAACTACCTTTTCAAGACCAGAAATTTTGTTTTCAAGAATTTTACAATTTTCACAATTTTCACAAACTTTTCCTTTTGAAATTGTTTCTAATTTTTCTAAATTAGTTTTCAAATATTCTTTTTCTTTTTCTGCATCTTGTAATTTATTTTCCAATATTTGAAAATTATTTTTCAAAGTAGAATGTTTTTTTGATAAAACGTTAAAGTTTTCAAAGAGTTCTTGAAATGCCTCATGTAAATCATCATAATAATCTATAGATTCAGAATTACTTACTTTTGGTGATGTTTCAAGATCTTCATTGGTCATCAAGCAAATATTTGCCTCCTCTTCTTCTTCGCTTTCACAAGAGCTACTTTCCGAGGTGGTCGATGCGTTGTCTTCCCATGCTATATAGGCCTTCTTTTTCTTCTTAAAATTTTTCTTACCCTTCTTCTTTTCTTTTTCTTCTTTCTTTGCAAACAGGCACTCGGATTTAATGTGGCCCAATCTATTGCATCTGTAACATTTGAAGTTTGAAGAGAGATTGTCTTTCTCCTTCTTTTGATTTTGATTCTTTTTCTTGTTCTTCAAAAACCTGAAAATTTTTTTCACTAACAAGTAAATATCATCATTAATATTCTCACCTTCACCTTCATCGTCAGATTGTTCTGTTTTGAATGCGAGAGTCTTCTTTTTATAATTCTCCTCTCCATTATTTAGCCTTTGAAGCTCAAGCTCATGCTCTCTGAGTTTTCCAAATAGTGTAGCCATATCGATCTTGGTAAGATCTCTTGATTCTGTGATTGCTGTGACTTTTGGCTACCAATTTCTATCCAGAGATTTTAATATTTTAGTGTTGAGCTCTTCTTTGGCAAAGCTTCTTCCCAAGGCTTCTAAGTGATTTACTATGTGTGTAAAGCGTGTTTGAAAATCTCCAATGCTTTCATTTGGTGTCATACTCAATAGTTCATATTCTTGTATCAAGGAATTTTTCCTTGCACGTTTGACTTCTTCTGTTCCTTCATGTGTGACTTCTAGTGTGTCCCACATCTCTTAAGCTGTTTTGCATCTGGAAATCTTGTAAAACTCATTTAAGGTTAGTACAGATACAATTGCATTTCTAGCTCTCTTATATCGTACTGTGCTCTCTTATTCTCATCCGGCGTCCATTGTAAGAACTGTTTTGGTGTAGGTCCATCAGCTAGCATTGTCATTGGTACAAATGGACCATTTTCTACTGCATCCCACACTCCATAGTCAAGGGTTTGAAGAAAGATTTGCATTCTTGCTTTCCAGAACGGATAATTGTCTCCTTCAAAGAGTGGTGGTCGGTTTATTGAAGCTCCTTCTTTGTATATCTGATTCTGCATAGACATCTTAAAGATCTTTTAGAAATACCTTATCAGCCTTGCTTTGATACCACTTGTTATCAAGTGGCATCAAGAGGGGGAGTGAATTGATGTAATAAAAATTAAAACCTTTAATCGCTTTCTTTTATTTTATTCCTCTTGATTTATTTAGTCAAACAGAAATTTTTAGAATACGCAACGGAAAAATAAAAGATAAAAGAAAGAGAAAGATAACACCAGATACTTTAGAATACGCAACGGATACTTTTTGAAAATATTTAAAAATTCTTTCTATTTATATTTTTAAAATTAATTTTCTTGAGAAAATCTCTTAACTGAGTGACGATTACCTTTCAACATCAGTCACTCCCTTTGGCATAGGACACTACCAACTAAAGTCTTCTCAGCTTGAGTGTCTTGTAAATCTTTGAGCTTCCAACTTTAGTTTTCTTGAGCTTTTCAATTGAATTTCTTTTTAATATCTTGATCTTCCTTTGTTGTCCTGATTCTTGATCATTAATAAAACTTTGGAACACTTGTGCATAATTGTGCAGTGAATAATAACACAATTTTTATTATTTAATAATAATATTAATATATTTAAATATTGTTTATAATTGAAAGTTGATAATAAAGAAGTTTATCATTTCAAATAAGTAGTTTGGTGTCACTTTAATAAAAATTAAATCTAATATATTTATTTATTTTAAATTTACTTATTTAAATTAAATTGTTTGATATTACGTATTAAACTAATTTCTAATATCTTTATATTTTTAATTATAAGTTTATGTATTAGAATATCTAATATGTTTTACTCAATTTTTTAATAAAAATTTGTGTGGAAATCTAAATAGTTTATTATAATTACATAAAATGCAGTAAAAAATCATTTATATATTTTACTTCACGGTGTAATATTATATAAGTTAAGATATATATTCAAAATAAATTTATTATATTTAAATAATATACTAAATTAATATTATTTTTAAAATTTATTATCATTAAATACAAATAATATTTTATGCGTTACACAAATTATAAAACTAATAAATATTATAAAAATTATAAGTGACATAACATAAATAATAATGAAAAAATTTAGAATAATTAAAAATACAAGTTTCTCTCTTCCTTACCTTAATGGGTGGTATGACACAAATTTGAGATAGAGTTATGAAAAGTAAAAAAATTCTATACTTAGTTTTTTTTATTGTAATTTCCTTTCACTTGCACCCTCATTCTCATAACTTTCTTTAGTCATTTATTTTCTCCCCCACATAACTTTCTATAATATTTAAAAATTTTAATATAATATATAGTTAAATTACTTATTATTAATAATAACAATAATTATAATAATAATAATATAATTAAAATATTGTATAGAAAAATATTTCACTAAATAAATTTAAATATTATAATAGGGTATAAATCTAATAATATATTTTGATATATTAACTTTTCTTAAAATCCATTAATTATGACTTCTTCCTAATCTTAATTATATGATATTTGAGGATGAATTTGAAAAACTTAGATTATAAAAGAATTGCACTTTAAAATAAAGACAAAAATAGTTCCTTTTAAACCTAATGTTTGAATTTGATTTCATTTGAAAAAGGAGAGTTTTTATACTGAAAGACAATCTAAACTCCAATCTTAGGGAGATAGTTGTTTTCAAGTGATTGAAAAGATTAATGACAATATATACTACTTATATCTTCCTTCTAAATATAATGTTAATAATAACTTCAATATTAGTGACTTAACTTTATATGACGTAGGTTTTTAAATTTGTGGAAGAATTCTTTCTAAGAGGAGAATGATGAGATCATGAATAAAGAAGACACTATTCAAGAATTAGGAAAATAAGTCACAATACACTTATGAGTGCAATAGTACAACAGGTTGTATATCTTTTATAACCTTAAGGACCACTACTTGTGTTATTAGTGCAATAGTTAACAGGTTGCAAGTTTCATTGGGTTAAAAACTAAAAAATGTATATAAGATATCATATAATTTATTTGTCATCATGGAAACACAAAATATGATTTCACCAAGAAATTTCACAAACATCATTATTATTACTCTCGTTATAAGTTTCATTTGAGTTGTGCCTAACATGATGAACGTTAAAAAAGCCAAGTACAAATTATAATAGAAAAGTAAACCCTTCACACTCTCACAATTGTAAAAGAATTAAATTAAATATATTTCATGCACAATTCACTCCCTCCCCCGAAAACACACACTATTGCAAGCTTGTCTAAAATACACGAGGAACATAAGAAGCAACACCTCTATTCAAAGCTTTCTCTAATCTTGTCTCAAAAGGGGTTGAGTGTTAATTCACTCTCTTATCTTGCACAACCAGACCAGTGTATGTCCATATCAGAATTCACCCTCAACTAATGAGAAATAACATCTCTTAAAAATTTGCCTCATCTTTAACTCTCAATACTTACTTGTTGCTTTCGGAATTCCCTTAAAGGAAGAGACTGGATCAGAACCTTCGGCAGAGTCTATAACATTCCAGTAGGTCCCAACAGTGCCAATAATAGGCATCTCATTTGGACTCCTATTAGGTGACTTCTTGAAGAAGAAGTAGCTTGTTGAGGAAATTCCATATTGACTAAAAATGAGGCCGAACTATAGTATATTAGTGAGGTGTAAACCTCACCTTCTGAACCAGTTTTGGAGGTGCGTTAGGCCCATAATCACTTTCTACAACTCACCTGCTTTTCATTAACATGGATACTTACAAACTCCCCAGTTTTACTATCTTTCCGCAAACTTCTAATGGTAGTAGAAAAATGCATGAATAGAAACAATGTTATGCATGATATTTATGATGATGATGTAGATTATGCATGATGTTCATGATGATGATAATGATTATGTATGCATTATGATGTGATTCATGATGATGCATGATGATGATGTTGTTGAAAATAATGACGATAAAGTATGATTTTACCATAAAGTAAAAGAAAAAGAAATATTCTCGACATGTCATAATGCTCTTCTAAATTACATAGGTTGACCTCTTAGCTAAAACAAGAGCATGGTTACCTATGTTAAGCTAATGAATAATTATGTGCTAAAAAGAATACCTTTATTTGTAAATAAATACAATACTTGAATAAGAGAGTACCTTACCATCTCTAGATTGAATTTAATATCATACCTTATTTTGATCATGAGGAACTATGCGAGAGGAAGGAAGGTGGAATGAATGGGGATACAAAACACGATGTCCTAGGAGTTCTTTATGGCTATGGTCACTGTGTAGAGTTTTCTTCTCTCAATTTTCCCTTCTCATTTTAACATTTCATAAACAAAAGAAACAAAATAAATGCAATTAGAGCAGAACAAACCAAAGTATTGTTTTCTCTATTAACATAAAGAAACTCAAGCAAACCATCTCGAATCAAATTCATGCATTTAATTTTAATTTTTTGTCCGTATCAATTGGTCTAAATAGATTTAATGATAGTCAATATCTCTAACTTGAATAAATAAAAAAATATAATTATAATATCATCTTCTCATACCATTTTGATTATAAAATTCACTCAAGGATCAAAGGAACACTCAATTGCTAAGAGGAAAACCAAAATAGGTAATATTTTTTACATAAAAAGAAACACATTCCGTGGCATTTTGCCCGACTCGAAGTTTATCATACCTAACCTAAATTAAAATACATTAATAATAGTCTTCAAACCATGAAGAAATAAAATAATGAAATTAAACTCACCAGCTTAATGGTCTTTTTTTGCAAGTAAAGATCTTTGAGGATAAACGAGTACGTAATACAAGCTATCCATATTATACAGCTACAACAATACACATCCTTTCGTAAGATACTTTTATTACTTTCAAGATGAAAGCATATGATACACTTACCATAAATAACTCTTATATGATGTTGTTAAATTTTTTATATTCTCTTGTAAAGAATGAGTAAGGGATGACAATTTCTGTCACCATCAAAAACTAAGTAAACAGAGTGTTGTAAACATGTGTTTTCTAAAATAAGACTACCTTCATTTACATATTTTTAACTTTACAATAGTAGTTGAAGTATAATAAGTAAATAAAATAAATAAATATTATGATTTAGAACTATATAATACACTAGAATCAAATATTATAAAATAAGAAAAATAAGAGAATTATACACTTTAAATTAGACGATTGGGTTTAATATTTTTTTAAAATCAAATATAAAAATTTCATCTTTTGTAAAAAAAATTAAGAACCTATTTTTATTTATATCTTAGTAAAAAAAATTAAGAACCTATTTTTATTTATATCTTAATAGATTGAGAAAAAATTATAACGAAAAAATATTTTATATACAAATTATCTAATATATTAGATATGGTTCATTTTCAAAATTGTATTAAATATTTTATTCAAACCTTCTTTTTAGAGTTACTTTTCATTTCACTTTTAATTTTTTTTCTTAATGTTTCTTTTCCTATTTTCTAAAAATACTAAAGAAAGAAATTTTTTATTTTATATATAAAATCTATTTACTAAACTAAAATGATAATTATTTTTTATGTTCTTTTCAATTTACTTTATATTTTTTTAGTTATTCTTATCTTATAGTATTTTTTCATAATTTTTTTTAAAGTTCCACCAATTATGTCTATCTATTGGAGTTTCCTACTATTAAAAACTTTTTCTCTCACTCAAAAGTTTACAATTTTTAATAATATATACCTACGTACACAGTACCCAAATTAAGTAAAAATATGTTATTTTATATCATAATTATAAAACACTACTAGAAATATAATTAAAATATTAGTTAATATAATTAAAAAATTCAGTTATTAAACAATTATCAAAATATTAATAATAAATTTTAAGAAATTGTGTAATAATTATAAAAATAACTACTATATATTAAAGATAAAATTGTAAAAAAAAATATAAAAAAACAGTTTAAATAACATTCTTTTTTATTAATAGTAATAAATAACAAATAAAAATATTTAACTTAATTTAAATTCAATTCCTGAAAATGTGACATCTCTTATTGATGTAAGCTCACATCGTTGTTATTATCATGTTTTCTTTGAGTTTGTGAATGTGTTGTTGAAAATACATTCGCATCAATCTTAAAATAAATTATCACTTAATAAATATTAATATATAATGATAAAAATAAAAAATAAAGTAATTAAGAACTCAAATGGAATTTCTATTATAAAAAACTAGTACGAAATTGGTAAATTTATAAGATAAGAAAAATTATTTAATTAAGAAAATTGTTTATATTTTTAATTTAAAAAAATAAAGAAAAAAAAATGTAATTTTTGGTTTCCACTATTTCAAATAAAATATAATTTTGGTGAAAGGGAAAAGAGGCTTTCAGGTTTGTTGATCCTTTCTCAAGTCCCAACATTTCCTTTTTCTTTTTCTTTCTTTTTCTCTTACACACGCATACACATGTATTTGATGCCACCGCTGCTACTCATCACCACCCTACTACCCTTCTTACAAACCTCTTTCTCTAAATGGGTTGTTTTTTTATTGTTTTGGTTCATCAAGACACACACAAAAAAATGCAAGATTCTTGTAAGTAATTTTTCAATCCCCTCATCCCTTCTTAACAACAACCCCAAAAGATTTTTTTTTTCAATTTCTTGCCTTTTCCGTATTTAGGCCTAAATGTGATTTAATAAAATTAAGGGACCTATAAGTTATTATGAGAAGTTATTAAAAATTAAACCTACGGTAACCAACCTGATGGATGTTGGTTATATAAGAGAAAACTAGGGTTCTGTCTCTTCACATATTTTCAACATTATATTATTACAGTAACTAAATACAAACAATAAATATTATGATTTAGAACCACCAAATAGTACACAATAACCAAATAGTATAAAACAAGAAAATAACTCAAATAAATGTTAGAATATTAAGACAAAAACAAGCATATTATAATAATACATGATTTCTTAGAAAAGTTTGATTTTATTCTTCAACCTTCCTTTCTTAAATAAGTGGCAGAGCATACACTACTAGAAAAAACAGATTTTACATCGTCAAATTTACATCGGTTAAAAGGCAAACCGATGTAAATATGAAAAGCGGTGGCATTTTTGTAAATAAAAGAAAACCTAATTGATTATTTACATCGGTTGCCCAAAGAACCGATGTAAATAATGACATATTTACATCGGTTCTATGAGGACCAATGTAAATAATGACATATTTACATCAGTTTTATAAGGACCGATGTAAATAATGACATATTTACATCGCTTCTTTAGACAAGCGATGTAAATATGTCATTATTTACATCGGTTCATTGAAGAACCGATGTAAGCTATCTCTTAAATCTCAGTTTCAACCCCAAACCCAAACCTCTTACTAACACAGACCTCGCTTTCTCCCTCCCGCGATCCTAAACCCTAAACCATCAAAACCCTCTCCCTTTCACTTCGTCGTTTACACCACTGGCACTCCCTCTACGGCCTCTGACTACGCCGTTGCCATGGTCCTCTCCCGTCTCTGCGTCAAGGCCCCCGGCGGCACCGACGACGCCACCCATTTCCGCGACAGCCTCCTCTACCACCGCCTCACCACCGGCGACGTCGTCTGGGACAAGGTCATTAGCGTCCGCGACAACTACGTCAGGTTTGAGGATCTTCACGGTCTCCCAAGTGAAATCAGGATCATCAAGTCCGAAATGTCCATAAGCAGCGTCCATGAGCACCCCAACCGCCATAGGTGTCAATGATCTTCCTTCTAGTGAGTCCTACATCTCCATGGGGTCCACCAATCACAAACCTACCAGAGGGATTGAGGTGGAAGATAGTCTTGTCATCAAGGTATTTGTTTGGGATGACAGGCTTGATCACTTGCTCTTTCAATTCTTTAGCAATTTGGTCATTTGTAACAGTCTCATCATGCTGAGTTGAGATGAGGACTGTGTGGACCCGGATAGGGACCATGGCTCCATTTTCGTTCTTGTACTCAACTGTCACTTGGGTTTTACCATCTGGCCTCAGCCAGGGACATGTTTTGTTCTTTCTCACTTCAGTGCGACTGGTGTTTCTCCCTCCTACCCTTTCTCCTCACCCCCTTCTCTTCTGAAAGGGAGGTGGAAGACCCTTTAGGATTTGAACACTGGGGTCTATCACGCCCCCCAAACCATCGTCGCCTGTTGCGTGTTGCACAACCTCTGCCAGATTGCTAGGGAACCGGAACCGGAGCTGTGGAAGGAGCCTTTTACCCATATTGTTTACATCGGTTCTTTGGAGAACCGATGTAAATAAGCTGACATATTTACATCGCTTATTTTACAACCGATGTAAATTTGCTGCCACATTTACATCGGTTTTATTTACATCGGTTCCAGAACCGATGTTGTAAATAACCTTAATTAACCGATGTAAATTTGTAATTTTCTAGTAGTGATATATTTTACATTAATATCATAGATTCTTAGGAATATATAATTAAGAGATTCTTAACAACTAGTAGTAAAATGCATGAATAGAAACAATGTTATAGATGATATTTATGATGATGATGTAAATTATGCATGATGTTCATGATGATGATAATGATTATGTATGCATTATAATGTGATTCATGATGATGCATGATGATGTTGTTGTTGAAGATAATGATGATAAAGTATGATTTTACCATAAAGTAAAAGAAAGTAATATCCTCAACATGTTATAATGCTCTTCTAAATTGCATGGGTTGACCTCTTAGCAAAAACAAGAGCATGGTTTACCTGCAAAAACTCTCTAATGCTTAAATATGTATATGTTAAGCTAATGAATAATTATGTGTTAAAAAGAATACCTTTATTTGTAAATAAATATAAGACTTGAATAAGGGAGTACCTTACCATCTCTAGATTGGATTTAATAATTTAATATCATATACCTAATTATGATCATGAGGAACTATGCGAGAGGAAGGAAGGTGGAATGAATGGGGGTACGAAACACGATGTTCTAGGAATTCTTTATGGTTATGGTCATTTTGCAGAGTTTTCTTCTCTCAATTTTTCCTTCTCATTTTAACATTTCATAAACAAAAGCAAAAAAATAAATGCAATTAGAGTAGAACAAACCAAAGTATTATTTTCTCTATTAACATCAAGAAATTCAAGCAAACCATCTCGAATCAAATTAATGCATTCAATTTTAATTTTTTGTCAATATCAATTGGTCTAAACAAATTAAATGATAGTCAATATCTAACTTGAATAAATAAGAAAATATAATTATAATATCACCTTCTCAGTCCATTTTGATTACAAAGTTCACTTCAGGATCAAAGGGGCACTCAATTGCTAAGAGGAAAACTAAAATAGATAAGATTTTTTACATAAAAAGAAACACATTCCGTGACATTTTTCCCGACTCAAAGTTTATCATATCTAACCTAAATTAAAATAGATTAATAATAGCCTTCAAACCATCAAGAAATAAAATAATGAAATTAAACTCATCAACTCAATGATCTTTTTTTGCAAGTAAAATATTTGAGGATAAACGAGTACGTAAAGCAAACTATCCATACGGCACAACTACAAGACACATACTTTGGTAAGATACTTTCATTACTTCCAAGATGAAAGCGTATGATACACTTAACATAAATAACTTTCATATGATGTTGTAAACATGTGTTACACCATTAGAAACTAAATAGACACAATGCTGTAAACATGATGTGTTTTCTAGAATGAGACCAACATTCATTCAAATATTTTTAACATTATAATAGTAGTTGAAGTATAATAACTAAATAGAAAAAATAAATATTATGATTTAGAAACATATAATACACTAGAACCAAATAATACAAAACAAAGAAAATAACATAACTATGTTAGAATTAATTAAATAAATTAATTCAATGATGTGATTCATATGAAATATAATTATGGGCCTTAATGTGATTTAATAATATTAAAGGGAAATATTGATACTTATGGGAAGTTAATATTAAGAATCAAAACCTACCATAACCAACCTGATTGATGTTGGTTATATAAGAGAAAACTAGGGTTCTGCCTCATCCGTGAAAAACTGAGAGTCTCACGTAAGCCATTAAATAAGAAAAGTGAGAAATAAAGATACGGAAAGAGGTAGATTGGGAAAAAGGTAGTCAACACAAATTTTTCCTGATGGATCAAGGTTAGTATTTTAATTATTATGCACATGTGAAAATCATGAATTCAAAGATCCTTTATGCTTGAAATATATATGATTGTAACTTTCATGTGGTATCAAAGCATGGTTGTTGAATTTGTTCTTAAATGATGATTTCCAAAATTATGAATGTTTTATAAACCCTAATTTTATTAGGGATAAATAAATTAATGATATTCCGCTGCTGATGATATAATATATATAATTTCGGATTGCGCATTCGATTTGAAATTTCAATTTGGCAATGCGCATTCAATTTGTGTTTTGGTGTTGTCCATTCAATTTCCTATTTCAATTTGGCATTTGTATTATGGACTACGCACTATCTGGGTTTTGGCAATTGGAAATTTTTTTTTGCATCTAATTAATATTTTAAAACTCGCTGATTGCAGTTCAATTTCTCTTTATGTGCGTAAATTTTACAATTGCTTGGATCAAGAACCTTGGGGTGTGATTGGGTTTAATGAAAGTTTTTTTATATATGTATATATTTTGGAATTAACTTATGATAAATTTGTTAGTCACCAAAGTGACCAAATTTTTATGTTATTTAATTTCAAATTAATGATAAATTTTGGATTAACTTATGATGAATTTGTTAGTCACCAAAGTGACCAAATTTTTATGTTATTTAAATTAATGATAAATTTTGGATTAATTTATTATAAATTTGTTAGTTACCAAAGTGACCAAATTTTTGTTATTTAATTCCAAATTAATGATAAATTTTTATCTCAATTACCCATAGAACGGATGCTAAATTATGAATAATTTATTTATGGGTTAATTGAAATTCATTTTTATAAGACATTTGTGAATCACCCTAAGGTTGATTGGTTGTCCTTTTAATAATGAATATGATTGTTAGCACTGACTACGCATTATTAGTTTTATTCATATATCCAAAGATAGTGAATATTTCTAATTGATGTGTTTATCTCACCAAATAATGTTAATATTGTTAGCATCATTATGTTATTGTGTATTAATGTATCACCCAAAGGAGAGCATTAGTATGCATAAAATTATTTTTTGTTTGAATCAATATTATTTATTTATTTTATCAATCAAAGCATTAATGTTAACCGTGTATTAATTGAAGCGTATGTTCCTGTAATTTTACATTCGCATGCTACACCTCTTCCGGTCTTTAATGGGTTAAATTATGCTAATTGGAGCAAACAAGTCCAGTTTCACTTAGGTGTTTTGGATCTTGATTTGGTTTTTCAGGTTGAAAAAACTGTTGCTATTACGGATTCTAGTAGCAATGAAGAGAAAAACCCATTTTAAGACTTGGGAAAGGTCAAATAGACTTAGCCTGATGTTTATGCGAATGAGCATAGCGAATAACATTAAGTCAACTCTTCCCATAACTGAGAGTGTCAAAGAATTTATGAAATTTGTGGAAGAGTGCTCCCAAACGGCTGATAAGTCCCTCGCTGGGACATTAATGAGTACTTTAACCACCATGAAGTTTGATGGTTCTCGTACTATGCATGAGCATGTCATTGAGATGACAAAATTGCAGCAAGGCTTAAGTCTTTGGGAATGGCAGTAGATGAGAATTTCCTTGTACAGCTCATTTTGAACTCATTACCGTCAGAATATGGTCCTTTTCAAATGAACTATAATACTATGAAAGATAAATGGAATGTGCATGAAAGGAGCTGGAAAGAAATTTGATAAGAAACATGGAAAGGCCAAAGGACCATTGAAGATTGGCGAGTCCTCTGTTAAGATCCAGAAGAAAGATGACAAGTGTCATTTTTGTGGAAAGTCTGGACATTTTCAGAAGAATTGTACAAAACGTAAAGCTTGGATCGAAAAGAAGGGTGAGCATAATGATTACGTATGTTTTAAATCAAAATTAAGTGAAGCTCCCCATAATACTTAGTGGATTGATTCTGGATGTATGACTCATGTTTCTGGATTGATTCTTTGTCTAAACTTGATGTTATCGGGTACTCTTTTAGATTTGGGAATGGTTGTTTCAACTTATATAAGCGTACTATTATGATTGGATCCAGTACACTTTATGATGGTTTATATAAATTGAATCTTGATAATTTATATGTTGAAACTCTTATGACTTTGCATCATAATGTTGGCACTAAACGTAGTTTAGTGAACGAATGTTCTGCTTATTTGTGGCATAAATGTTTGGGATACATTTCCAAAGAAAGAATGCAAAGATTAGTAAAGAATGAAATTCTTCCAGAATTAGATTTAACTAATCTAAATATATGTGTGGGTTGTATTAAAGTAAAACAAACAAAACACACAAAGAAAGGAGCCACAAGAAGCACACAACTTCTTGAAATTATACACACTGATATATGTGGACCTTTTGACGTAAATTCTTTCAATAAAGAAAAATACTTTATCACTTTTATTGATGATTTTTCAGGTTATGGGTATGTCTATTTGTTGAATGAAAAATATCAAGCAATGAATATATTGGAGATTTTTATAAATGAAGTGGAAAGGCAATTAGACAGAAAGGTGAAAATTGTAAGATCAGATAGAGGTGGTGAATATTATGGAAGATATGATGAAAGTGGACAACATCCTGGTCCATTTGCTAAGTTCCTTGAGAAACGTGGTATTTGTGCTCAATACACAATGTCAGGTACACCACAACAAAATGGTGTGTCAGAAAGGCATAATCCAACTTTAATGGATATGGTTAGGAGCATGTTAAGCGATTCATATTTGCCTATATCGTTGTGGATGTATGCTTTAAAAACTGCCATGTATTTGTTGAATAGGATTCCTAGTAAGGCAGTTCAAAAGACACCTTTTGAGTTGTGGACAGGAATGAAACCCAGTTTGAGACACCTGCATGTTTGGGGTTGTCAAGCAGAGATTAGAATATACAATCCGCAAGAAAAGAAACTGGATGCAAGAACAATCAATGGGTATTTCATTGGTTATCCAGAAAAATCTAAAGGGTATATATTTTACTGTCCTACCCATAATACAAGAATTATTGAAACAGGAAATGCCCGGTTCATTGAGAGTGGTGAAACCAGTGGGAGTGAAACTTCACAAAATGTGGAGATTAAGGAAGTTAGAATACAAGTTCCTCTAGCTAACACTTTTATTTCAAGAATTGTTGTTCCACATGTTGAAGAACCACACAATAATCAAGAGGAACAACAAATTAATGATTATGAGATTAACAATGAACCTGTAGTAGAAGAACCACAAGAAATAACATTAAGAAGATCTCAGAGAGAAAGGAAATCTGCTATTTCGAATGATTATGTAGTTTATCTAGAAGAGTCAGAAAATGACTTAAGTATTGATAATGATCCAGTTTCGTTTTCAGAAGCCATTAATGGTGATAATTCTGATAAGTGGTTAGATGCTATGAAAGATGAGCTTAAATCGATGGCACAAAATGATGTTTGGGATCTTGTGGAATTGTTAGAAGGAAACAAGAGAGTTGGGTGTAAATGGGTCTTTAAGACTAAGCGTGACTCTCATGGCATTATAGAACGTTATAAGGCTCGGCTTGTTGCCAAAGGTTTTACTCAAAAGGATGACATTGATTATAAGGAAACATTTTCGGCAGTTTCTAAGAAAGATTCTTTTAGAATTATCATGGCATTAGTAGCTTATTATGATCTCGAGTTGCATCAAATGAATGTTAAAACTGCCTTTCTAAATGGGAATTTAGAAGAGAATGTTTATATGGACCAACCAGTGGGGTTCATTGAAGAAGGAAAGGAACACATGGTGTGTAAACTTAAGAAATCAATATACGGACTTAAGCAGGCTTCCCGACAATGTTATCTTAAGTTTAATGATACTGTTATGTCTTTTGGATTTAAGGAAAGCACTGTTGATCAATGTATATATATGAAGGCTAGTGGGAGTAAGTTTATATTTCTTATTCTGTATGTTGATGACATCGTGCTTGCAATTAATGATTTTGGACTATTAAGTGAGACTAAGAAGTTTCTCTCTAACAACTTCGAAATGAAAGATATGGGTGAGGCAAGCTATGTTATAAGAATAGAAATATTCCGTGATAGATCACAAGAAATGTTAGGCTTGTCTTAGAAAGCATATATTAATAAATTTTTAAAGAGGTTCAGGATGGATAAATGTTCAGCATCTCCCGTTCCAATACAAAAGGGAGACAAATTTGGTCTCATGCAATGTCCTAAATATGATTTGGAACATATTCCTTATGCATCTGTTGTTGGGAATTTGATGTATGCTCAAACTTGTACGAGATCAGATATAGTTTTGCAATTGGTATGCTTAGTAGATTCCAGAGTAATCCAGGATTAGATCATTGGAAAGCTGCAAAGAAAGTCTTAAGATACTTGCCGGTTATGTGTATCTCTTAGCCGGAGGAATGATTTTATGAAATAGTGCGAAGTAGTCAGTCATTGCTGCATCCACTATGAAGGCTGAATTTGTGGCATGCTTTGAGGCCACAGTTCAGGCTAATTGGTTGTAGAACTTTATTTCTGGACTTGGAGTAGTTAACAGTATTGCCAAGCCGTTGAAAATTTATTGTGATAATTCTGCAACTGTCTTCTTTTCTAAAAATGACAAGCATTCTAAAGGTACTAAACATATGGAATTGAAATACTTTGCTGTTAAAGAAAAAGTTTAGAAACATAGAGTGTCAATAGAACATATTAGCACTGATCTTATGATTGTTGACCCTTTAACAAAAGGGTTACCGCCCAAAGTATTTGCTGGTCTTGTTAAGAATATGGGCATTATGTCTACTAGTGAATGTTGAATGTTGATGTTGTTATTAATGTCTATTTAACACTCTAAGCTCATTGATGTATAAGTTTCTGAAATATATGTTTTCCTACTTTTATATATATACATTTAAATTATGATGTGGAAAACAAATTATGTTATTGTTGATGAAGAAATGACTTCATGTTTGAACTCATTATGAACTTCGCACTTTAAAGTCATATTAAGGAGAAGGGTAATTCAGTAGTACATGGAAGGGAACATGTTGATTGAATGATGTGTAACCGTCATGACTCTTATTATTTCTGTATCCTTAGTTATGATTAATGATGAAACTAATTTACTTAGGGTCTTTAAATGTCCAGTATGATTTATGTAATTATTAAATCATGAAATGTTATGGCCTCACATGAATCAAGTGGGAAAATGTTAGAATTAATTAAATAAATAAATTCAATGATATGATTCATATGAAATATAATTATAGGCCTTAATGTGATTTAATAATATTAAAGGGAAATATTGATACTTATGGGAAGTTAATATTAAGAATCAAAACCTACCATAACCAACCTCATGGACGTTGGTTATATAAGAGAAAACTAGGGTTCTGCCTCATGCGTGAAAAACTGAGAGTCTCACGTAAGCCATCAAATAAGAAAAGTGAGAAATAAAGATACGGAAAGAGGTAGATTGGGAAAAAGGTAATCAACACAAATTTGCCCTGATGGATAAGGTTAGTATTTTAATTATTATGCACATGTGAAAATCATAAATTCAAAGATCCTTTATGTTTGAAATATATATGATTGTAACTTACAAACTATGCACTTCAAATTAGGAGATTGGGTTTAATATATTTTTAAATCAAATATACAAATTTCATCTTTTGTAAAAATAAAATTAAGAACCTATTTTTATTTCTATCTTAAAAAATTGAGAAAAAATTAACGACAGGACATTTTATATACAAATTTTCAAATTTGTTTACAAGAATGTAAATTTTATTTAAACCTCCTTTTTAGAGTTATTCTTCATTTCACTTCTAAATTCATTCATATATATTTCTAAAATGAGACCAGCATTATTCACATATTTTCATTATCCACATATTTTCAACATAATAATAGTAGTTAGAAAAAATAAATATTATGATTTAGAAACTTATAATTAACTAAAACCAAATAATACAAAACAAAGAAAAATAATATAATTATACACTTCAAATTATGAGATTGGGTTTAATATTTTTTTAAATTAAATATACAAATTTCAAAAAAAATTAAGAACCTATTTTTGTTTCTATCTTAATAAATTAAGAAAAAATTATAACAACTAAACATTTTATATACAAATTTTCAAAATTGTTTACGAGAATGTAAATTTTATTCAAACATTTCTTTTAGAGTTACTCTTCATTTCAATTCTAAATTTTTTCTTAATGTTTCTAAAAATATCAAAGAAAAATAATGTTTTATTTATATATAGAAAAATATTTACTAAACTAAAATATAATTATTTTTTATATTCTTTTCAAGTTACTTTATAATTTTTTTAGTTATTCTTTATTTTATAGGAGTTGTATTTTTTCAATAATATTTTTTTTAAAGTTCCACTAATTATGTCTATGATATTGGGATTTTCCACTATCAAGAACTTTTTCACGTGCACCTACGTGCATGTACATCTACGTGCCGTACCCAAATTAATACTTAAATTAAGTAAAAATATATTATTACTATTAGAAAATTGCAAATTTATATTGTTAAATTTATATCGGTTATTAGGTAAACCGATATAAATATAAATACGGTGGCATTTTTGTAAATAAAAGAAAAGTTGATCACATATTTATATCGGTTCTTAAAAGAACTGATGTAAATATACACATATTTACATCAGTTGTATGAAGACCGATGTAAATATATATATTTACATCGGTTGTATGAACACCGATGTAAATATGTGCATATTTATATCATTTTTTAATATTTACATCGGTTTTTAAAAGAACCGATTTAAGTATTCACGTTTATCCGGTAAAACCAACTCAAAACGCACCTTGCAAATGCTGCCTTATGAAAACTACCAAGAGAAGCAACAAAAACGGCAAATGCTACCTTATGCAAATGCGCGAGTCCGACAATCAATCCCACAGCAGGAGGAGGGCCGATGATCCTAATCGAAACCTCGTCGTCATTGTTAACGGCGTCGGGGGCGGGCTGATTGTCGTGGTTGGGCGAGCGCGGCGGAAGAATGCCGGAATATTCCAAGAGCACTGATAACGGAGCCTGAATGATATTAGACAGTGACAAAATCTCGAAAATCCTTCTGGAGTTGGGGGAAGACGAGGGAGAAGAGGAAGGTCGGAAAACGTCAACGTTGTTGGGTTCCATAACCTTAACTGCGAATCATGAAAGAGGGGCTAGGATTTGGGGGGTTATGGGAGAGGAAGATTAGGGATTGTTGAGGCTTGTGTTATGGTAGGAAAGTGAGGAGTGATGAGAGTGAAGGCGGTGGTTGAAGGAAGCAAGGGTGGGTGGTAGGTGGTGGGTGGTGGGTGGTGGATGGTGTTGTTTAGTGTGCAGGGAAAAGCGCCCACAGAGAGAGAGAATGATGAAAGAGAGAGAAAGAGAGAGACAAAGTTATTTTATAATCGATGTAAATTTGTTTTTAAATTTACATAAGTTGTTTTTAAATTTACATCGGCCTTATTTACATCGGTTTCATAACCGATGTAAATAACCTAAAATAACCGATGTAAATCTTAATTTTTCTAGTAGTATTTATATCATAATTATAAAACACTACTGAAAATATAATTAAAATATTAGTTAATATAATTAAAAAATTCAGTTATTAAACGATTATCAAACTATTAAGAATAAATTTTAAGAAATTGTGTAACAATTATAAAAATAATTACTAATATCTTTATATTTTTAATTATAAATTTATGTATTGGAATCATTTATATGTTTTATTTAATTTTTTAAAAATTTGTATGAAAATTAATTAGTTTATTATAATTACATAAAATTTATGCAATAAAAAATCATTTATACATTTTACGTAATCAAATATTATGTAATTTAAGATATATATTCAAAATAAATTTATTATATTTAAATAATATACTAAATTAATATTATTCTTAAAATGAATTATCATTTATATTTAATAATATTTTGTGTGTTACATAGATTATAAAACCAGCATATATTATAAAATAATTAAGATAGGATAAGGATGTCTACCAAACAAATATAATTATAACTTACACAATATCTCTCTTCCTTACCTTAATGGCTAGTAGGACATAAATTAGAGAGAAAATGTTAAAAAGTAAAAAAAATTCAATACTTAATTCTTTTTATTGTATTTTCTTTTCACTGCATCTTCATTCTCATAACTTTCTTTATTCATTTATTTTTTATCCCACCTAACTTTTTATAATATTTAAAAATTTTAACATAATAAAATAATTAGATTAATTATTATTATTATTATTTATTTAAAAAAATAAAAAATAAATATATAACGATTGGTTTCTCAGGTCCAAAACACTAACTGTTAGTTTCTCTTCTTCGTCTTTTCTTCTGTTTCTTCTTGGTTGTCTTTCTTTCTTCTTCGTCTTTGTCTTTCCTGTATTTGATAAAATTATTATGAGAGCCAGCTGTTAGAGATTCAAGAAGGGTGTCTCGCCTCTCCAAATATTCATTTAACAGACCTCTGGGTTCTTCTCCACATTCTTTCTTAGCTGTAATGGCACCAGAATATGCCTCAAGTAGAACTTCAGCTAGTGCTACCAAATTATTATAAAAGTCTAGTTTTGCGGTTTTATCAAGTCCAGATATTTCATTTAACAAGTGAAGAAGGACAGAAGCAACACTGCAAATCCCAGTCCGTACAATAGGTTGACAATACCAAGGTGTTAAACCCTCAGGTGGAGGATACCATAATCTGTTCTCATTCTTATAGTTGAAGCAAGTCCTAATTATCGTTACACAGGCAGTAGAGAGTTCACATGCCCTCTGGATCTGGATTGCTAATGGGTGCTCTGGTCTTATTACATATTCTAACTCTTTATCTAAGCAGTAAAAGAGATCTTCAAGATCTGAAACCTTACTCTAGAACACTTCAGCATTATCTCTATCCATCAAAAGAACAGTATTTCTAGGAGCTCTCTCACCAACTAATTGTATCATGTCCCAACTAGAATTTGAGTCAACATTAGTTGATCGATTTTGGCTGATCAGATTTTGTAGTTCCCTCAGCTGAATCATTGCAGATAACTTTTCACCATGCTCCAAAACAATTTGCAAGGCGTGTCTCTGCTTAGAACACAGCTCCTCGTGGCATTTGGACAAGGCAAGAAAATGAAGGAACTTTTGATGTTTCTGCTGCTTTTCTAAGAGTTGGGTGGAAACAACAGCCATGGCCAAAATCTCTGCACCTTTGGTTGTTGTCCAGTGTTTAGCTAGGGTGTCTATAATTGATTTTCTCATCCGAACAAAAACATTGGTTTCCCCATCCCTTTCAAATGAAAGTTTCTAGCTTTTCAAGAGACCTATCAATTTGGCCAGATGATAAAAATTCATTGAATAGATTTACTCAATAAAGCTTCTGATTCTTCATCTTGTGCAGTTCGACTCCCAATCCCACTCACAACCGTCCTCTGTTTTTCCCCAGCACTCCATGCTTCAGAGCTAACCCTCCTGGGAGCAAAATTACCTGCAAATGTAAGATTTCTTATCTCTTCCTGTGCAGATCTTTCATTAGAGCTTCCTTTCCAAGATAAGCTTCTCTCAGGTGGTTCCACTCCTCCAAGAATGACAGCTTTTTCTGGTATTGTCCATATTCCAGCTTTCTCTGTTAATACAACCCATGCACCTTCTTCATAATCATCTGCAGAAGGAAGGATAGAAGCATCTAACACTTTCCCAGCATCATAGGGTAAATCAAACTGATAGAGTCGTGTTTCTATAATAATGGGAGACAGTTGCTGTTCCGTCCCCAGATATTATGACTGTAGATCCTGAAAGTTGTCCCCTATCCGAAGCCTCATGGAAAACAAGAAATCCTCATCTTCAACTCTAGCTTTTGGCATTATCACCTCGATAGGGGCCTTTTTCTCCAAAACCTTATCACTTGTCTCTAATCCGAGCCCTGATTTATATTGCATGGTCAGGAAAGAATACTGCATGTAGCTTGAACTGCTAATCCAGTCATTGCAGAAGGTTGAAACAAGAATGTTAATGACTTTACCATGATCATCTACTTGCATATCAAGAGGTCAGATTCTCTTTTGACCAGCCAGATCCTTCTTAATGCCAACCTCAGCATTTATAATTATTTTTTATATTCTTTTCAAGTTACTTTATAATTTTTCTAGTTATTCTTATTTTATAGGAGTTTAATTTTTTCAATAATATTTTATATTTTTTTGTAAAGTTTCACCAATTATGTCTATTATAGAATTTTGTAAAGTTTCATATTAACACAATATATTAAGAACCGAAATTTGGATCTATATTATAATTTTATCTAACATCAAACAAATTCAGATCCATCATAAAATAATAATTATATATAATTTTGAATCTCTTTAAATTTTTTTTTCTATAACTTCTCTTTTTTTTTTTTCTATAACTTCTCTCTTTTCGGTCTCTCATAACTTCATACACATTATTCATTTAACAGTTTTTTAGTTTCTTTTATTATTTATATATTTTTTTTCTAATTATATTTTTAATATATTTTATAATAAGTTCAAGTAGTTACTTTAATTTTTATTCATTTAAAATCTAACCTAATACATACATTTATATTTATTAAGTTTTTCATTATTCACATTTTCTTTTACATGTTTTAAACTCTTTTTATCACATCTATTAAATATTATATTAATTAAATCCTTAATTAAAAATCGTATTCTAAACTTATTTTATCTAAAATTTTATCAAACATTAAAAATGATAAAGAATAAAAAGTAAAAAAAAAAAATTTATTTTTTATTTATTTATATAAAATTAAATTTTTAAACATTCAATTCAATTTATTACGTTTTACTGGTTTGACACATAAAGAAATTTTGTTTTTTTATGTATTATTAGGATTTTTATGTAATATATTAGGGAACAAGTAAGGATTTTCGTAATCCGCTTAAATATTAAAAAATTCTTATTTTTGAATGAAATTTTTTAAAGGTTAGTCAATTTTTATAAATAAATAAATAAATAATTTATAAAAAAAATATTATTTTAATAACAAAATTATAAAAATAATTCAATTATTTAAAATTAGAAAAAATTAAATTTAATCTTGGAATGAGCTTAAACACATAAGACAAGTTGTTGAATTTTACATAAGACAAGTTGTTGGATTTTTAGTAAGTATCTTATATGATAATATATCACTATTTATTTTTTATTATCTTTTCATAATTTTAATAATTAACGTTGATTTTTTATGAACTAGGTTTGTTATAACTATTTTTAGTAATAAATTTGATAAGATGTAACCAAAATCCAATGCCTTTAATTGTATAGGATAATATTAAATCTGTTGGTTTAATTATTGTCATTTTTTTATACAGATTATTCATCATAAATATAGGATTTTTTGTGATAAAATTATTAATGATTTATGCCTATATAAGTATCTATCTATCTCTATCTTTCTATTTACATATATGCTATTAATTTGTTAATATTCAAAATATCCTATATTTTTTATAACATAATGAATTTTTATAGAATAGATATTTTATGATGAGTTCTTGAAATGATTACGTATTTAAATTTGATTTCTTTTGTATTTGCATGTTCAACATGTTTCTGAAAATAGACGTTGAAGAAATTACCTTCATTGTTTATAACATAAACTTCAATTTGAAAAAGTGTACGAGACTATTTCTAGAATTAAAATTCAAATTAATTTAAGTTTCTATTTAGTCCTGAAGGATAGATTAAAATGAAATTAAAGAAATTTAGAGCCTATTTAGTTTGAGGAAAAGTAATTGTTTTAGTTTCTTAATTTCGATCTTAATTAACTATTTTCTTCTTTTTTGTTTTGAAAGTTTTGTATAAGAAATAATGAAATAAAAAATGAAATCATAAATTTTTTTTCAAATCAATCCTTATTTGTTACATTTTTTTTTTTTATTATTAGTTATATTACTGATATGGTGTTGAGGAATTAGTTCCTAAAATATATGTAGCTTCTTTTTTTATTTGTCTACTCCATTAATATTGGTGTTTATGTGGTAAATATAGAAACATCATCTACTATCACCCTCATTGATAATCCATCATAAGACATATAATTGAATATTATAGTTTTATTTTTAATTTATTTTTATATATTCTTATTGATTGTCAAATTCATCTCATAAAATTTTAACTCTCGAAAACAGCACAGCATAATAATGTTAAAAAGAAAGAAAACATGAAAAAAAATATATAAATACAAACATGTTGAGAGAGAAAAAAAATAGATATAATAAATAATATAAGAAAATTAAAAAAAATCTTCATCTCTTACTGTTCAACTCTTCGATATATTTTATCTTATTTTAAATTAAAATAAACCATATTTTTTTTTCTAATTAATCTCTATAAAAAAACTACATCCTTGTAATTTAATTTAAAGGATTCTGTTTCAACTTCCAAGAAAAAGATGGAGAAAAAAAAAATGTATGAATCCTTAATAATAAATAATAAAATAGGAAGCATAAAAATTTAACAAAAATAGAGTAAAAATATGTATTATTTAGATGAATAAAAAAAAATATGTTCGCTTGTTTAGAAAAATGGAAAAATAAAAATAAATAAAAAAGAGTATGTTGAGCCGTGTATAATCCAATCAAGGGCACATGCCCTTTTGGATTAAGGAAATAATTTTAGACAACAATTAATTTTTTGTGTTTCAATACAACGTTTATACTTAATGTTAATGTTGATTTGTAATATTTTAAAAAGAAAATATTATTTTAATTAGAATATAATAAAAAAATTATTTAAAAATAATTTAAATACTTTTTTATTATAAATGTCCATTATTAGTTGATGATAAAAATATAAAAAGGTAAAATATGATTTTAGCTTTCTGTAAAATTTAATTTATATTAAATTCATCTTCCCAAATTTTTTCATATAATTTTCTTTATTCTAAAATTTAAATATTTTTGTAAGTAGTTTTGTTAATAATAATGATAGACAGAAAATTTACGTGAATTATTGTTTTAATATATGATAATACAATTAAAAGTATTTATAGGTGGATGTATAATTAATATTATGTTGAAATATTTATCTGTGTAATTTTTTTTATTCTTACTAGTTAAATCGAAAAATATATAAATTTAAGAGACATTTGATATTTTATCTAAAGAATATATTATTTAAACAATGTAAATTCTAAAATCGTAATCCGCTTAAATCTTAAAAAAATTTTGTTTTTGAATGAAATTTTCTAAAGGTTAACCAATTTTTATGAAATAAAATAAAATAATTTATAAAAAAAATATTACTTTAATAAAAAAAATTAAAAATTAAAAAAATCATAAAAATTAAAAATTAGAAAATTTCAAATTTCACGTAAATGAATAATTTTTTTTTACTTAATTTTCTTTTAAATCCATTTTTTTTTTCTTTTTTTATTAGTTTGTGGTTGATAAAAGATATTGGGGTTTTGAAAAATGAACAATTATAGTAAGTAATCAGAAATAGGAGTGGGTAGGTAAACCAATTTTTTGACTTAATCTAATTGATGACTAAATTAATTTGTATATTTCTCCATAGTTTTATGAAAGTTTTAACTGAGTATATATTGTTGTTTAAAATCTCTAATTGAGTTGTAGTTAGGCATAGATTTCAGTCATAGAATATAGTCTCATATAAGTCTTTGAAGGAGATAAATACTTTTTTTTCGAAGACATTTCAATATTATGATAGATGTTTTACCATATGCCTTTATGCCTTTGTATTAAATTTGTATAAATAGAATATAAGGTGTATAAAGTGATAAAAAACAAATAAAGATTTGAAACTGAAATAAATGGAACAAATAATCACTAATGTAAAATCACTCTTTAACTAAGATTTTTCATAATACTTAATATGAATCATGTTGTATAAGATGGGATAACAATTTTATAATTAATTGGAATATTTTTATCAGCAATTTTAAGATTAATTATTATTAAATTTACCTATGATAATAATTTTAAAATTAATCATTTTTTAATTTAAAACATCGTCTACATATAACTATAATTATATTAAGAATAATTGTATTTAATAAATATTTATAATTTTACTTAATTATAATTTTTAAATTAATTATATTTTATTGTAATTAATGATTATGTTAATAATATTACATAAATTTGTTTCATTTATAAAAGAATTTCCTTTGTACATAAAATATAAATAATAAATTATAAAAAAAATATTATAGATATATTAAAACTTATTAAAAAAATATACTTAATATTAGTAACGATATATTTTTTTTTAATTTTTTAATTTATATTGTAATTAAAATTTCAATCATAAAAAATTTAGTTTCGGTTAATATAAAATATATTCTTCTCTTTTGAATTTTAACATGAGATTTCATCTTATTTTTTATCTTAAACTTATAACTAGATTATTATTGGAGAAGTTCTTGGAATATTTATTAATACTGTTATTGTAATTTATCCAATCCGAAAGTACACTATTCATAGAATGAGTAAGTCGCCTATTCTTAAAACGAACTATTTAATGTACTTTATCTGCTGGCTTAAGGGTGGTAGGTATTTTATCAGAGGTTTTTATTGTATCAATTTAACCTTATGTGATTCTTGTTGAAGCAGATACTCCTCGAAGAGGGTTGGATATAGGGGACGATTTCAAAACAGATTACCCATTCATTAAATAGAGAAAATCACCAAGATTTCGTGATTATAGAACTTATTTCAATTCAAAAAGAGATTTCAATATTATTATTTAAAAACGACTCGAATCTCCAACCTCAAAGATCGCGAATGCACATCTAAATGGAGAGGAACTTCACTCGCTAAAAATAAAAAGAGAAACGATAGGCAAAAAGAGAAGGATTAGCAAAAGATACTAAAAAGATCGGAAATGCACATCTAAAAGGAGAGGAACTTCACTCGCTAAAAAGAAAAAAAGAAACTATAAACAGAAAGAGAAGGAATAGCGGGCGAAATGGCTCTTAGCCGACTAAAGGCTACAAGACTATTTCTAAACATACTACCCTTACTCTTAGAGAAAGATAGTGTTAGTGTCGTCCAACATACACCACAACCAGATAAGGTTTGAACAAATGTTGAGAGAGTTTGAATCCAAACCATCAACCTCAGGAGGTCGAACCCAATATGAATGCAATTTTGTGGAGTTGATTTTCTTTATTTAACTATGTAGATATTCTTTCTCTGTTTTCCTTATTGTAGTCTTGATTTGTTTGTCTTGAAAATTAGTAATATCTGAAGGAGCATCTTTCTGTATTCTTGATATTTTATTTTGCTGTTACAGAATGCTTTTTCTATAAGGTGAAATATTTGTTTTTTTCTATAGTCTTCTTTTTACTTGGACAATTTCTTTATTTTTAACTTTTAATATCTCATTTGATTGTTAAAGTGATATTATCGACATTTCTCTACAATAATCAAACCTGCTGATTTTTTTCTGTACTTTTCTATCTTTTCTTTCTAACCTTATTTAGAAATGCCTATTATGTATTACAGTGCTAGACAGCCATTAAAAAATTCCTGCGTTAGAAATAGACGGTGAAGATCTTATAAACTTAACATTAGAATTACAAGAATCACAAGTTTCCTAAATAGCATAGTTAGTTTTCCCATTTAGAACATTTATCATTTTTCAAAAGGGGTAGGCCATTGTTGAGTTAGGATTTTTTTTTGCAGGGGTGGGGAGTCTCTTGAACAACCTTTGGTATCTTTTATTTTGGGTGGTGGTTCTGGAGGTCTATCTTTGTGGCAAAGAGCTAGTCTCCATATTTTCTTAAAGTAGAGTTTACCATATGTGTGGGTACCTTCCCAGGGCAGGGATTGTTGGTTCCAAAACATTTATAGCTTTTTGTTTTTGAGTTATGCTTTTTACATTGATTATTCTACTGACTTCCCTTCTCTTAGTGAGCTATTTTGTGATGAAAAAGGAAGTCAAAAGCTGTTTTAGATACATGCTTATAGTGATTTAAGTTTTTCAGGATTTTACACCATAGGTTTTATGTCCTGCTCGGATAATTGAACTAAAATATTGATTTATAGATGATTTTACCTGTACAAGACAATATATGTCCCCTTATGATCAGATGAAGGTCCACCAATTGCAGGTTGGAGAGTGCAACGTTGGGAATCATCTTTACAGTATGAAGTAAAAGCCTATTCATCCACTTGGGAACGTGCAATTGCTGAAAGGTGATTCCGTAATCCCTTCTAGTGTATGATACGTCTATTGTGTCTATGGTAGAGGAAGTTGTGATTTATTTCTTTGTCAATGATTTACATGGTTGTCTGGTGTTAACATCTATTAGAAAAATAAGTTTTGGTAAGGAAGTTCTTGTCAAGTCCTTTAGCTATTTTTTGGTTCAAGTTTGTACCAGAGAGAAAGGAGAATATGATTTACTATATGATTTACTGTTTCATATTTGTATTCCGTTAGTAAATAGTGACTTTTTTTTACCTGGTTTCAGTTTCACTAATCAGTATTATTGTAGTTTTGAGCCTAGGCAACCTGTATCCTCTGTATTATGAAAGAAAACTTTGTACGAAGCAAAATGTCTTATTAACTTGTTAGTATTAGGCAATGACTTTCTTGTTTGGCGAAATTATCGTCTTATTTTTTAAAATTTGGTTAAGTATGATGACATAGGATGTTATACAAAACCCTGATAAATAACATAATCTATTAAATGTAAGATCTTACGATATAATTTTTTTTATTTCAGGTATTTCCCGTCCTTATTCAAAAGATCTTTACTCAAACATTCTCATATATTAATGTTCAACTCTTTAATAGGTAAATGGTTTTTGTTACATAACACAAGAAGAATTTTTTTTATCATTACATTTTATCTTTGTTGAGAGGAACGAAGAATCAGAGATTATGTGATGTGAATGAATATAACTAAACAGTAGAGGTTCTTATTTATATAGTCAGAGCCACAAATACAATGGATAATATTACATAATAATACAGCTCATAAAATGCATAATTACAATATTTGCCTACATAATATATTCATAATTGCAAGATTCCTAACAACATTAAAGGTTGAAATTCTTTTTTCAATAAATTATTGTAGTCTTCTTCTACGTCGACATTGTTGCACACTCAGCAATGGAGGAATATGTGAAAGCTAGTTTAGCAAAATTCGAGTTGTGGTGCTGCAAGCAAAAGCAAAAGCGGAGGTAAACTTTTTGTGTAAACAGTATCATGGTGTTAGATTTTCAGTTAGTAAATTTTTTGCTTAGCCCATAATAAAATATGGTGATGACCTATGTTTGATTTTTTTTGGGTTCTATGGAATAGTGTATTTAATCTCCAAAGTCTAACCTAATTTTTTGGATTCACAGTATGCCAATTCATCTTCGGATGAGCTTAAGCACGTAAGACAAGTTGTTGGGTTATGGGTAAGTATCTTATATCTAGATAAATATCTTATATCTGACTAAATATTTTATATGATAATATACCATTATTTATCTTCCCCTTTTCTTTTCATATTTTTAATAGTGAATGTTGGTTTTGTATGAACTATGTTTTGTTATAACTATTTTTTTTTTTAATAAATTTTATAGGTTGTGACCAAAATCTATGCCATTGTCTTTAATTGTATAGTACAATATTAAATTTGTTGGTTTAATTATTATATTTTTTTATATAG
This sequence comes from Macrotyloma uniflorum, assembly GCA_016859785.1. NCBI lineage: Eukaryota > Viridiplantae > Streptophyta > Magnoliopsida > Fabales > Fabaceae > Macrotyloma > Macrotyloma uniflorum. Next base: position 54,965 of record BDMB01000137.1, read on the forward strand.
ATTATTCATTAGAATAAGATTCTCTATGATGAAATTATTAATGATTTATGCCCGATAATTATTTATCTCTATCTTTCTATTTGTATATATGGATACTCAATTTATTATCATTGGTTATATTCAAAATAACTTATCTCATAATATAATATAATGAATTTTTATAGAATAGATATTTTATGATGAGTTCTTAAAATGATCACATGTTTAAATTTTTTTTTTTTTTATATATATATATGCATGTTAAACATGTTTTTGAAAGTAGGTTTCTTTTTACTAATTAATCTCCATTGGATTGGATGAAAAACTGCATCCTCTTTAATTAGTTGAACCGTAGAGGATTCTGTTATAGAAAAGAGTATGTTGAGCACATAATTCAGGCAAGTGCCCACGTGCCCTTATGGTAAGGTGTACAGAATATAATTCAACCCATAATTGTTTATAATTTTACATTTTTTTTAAGACAATAATTTTAGATATTGTATGTTTTTACTGAAATCGGATATTCTCAAGATATGGTTTATCTTGGCTGACTAGTCTTCGGCTTCAAACGTTGACTTCGTATTCCTGTTCTTCCTGGTGTTGACTTCTTGTCCGAGTGCCCTTCGGAGTTGACTCTTTGTCCGAGTGTTCTTCGGTCAGACCGGTGGGAGTATTTACGAAGACGCTCTGACGCTCAAGTCAATTATGTGTTTTTAGTGATTAATTCGCACAGTAAAATTAATTACCTTTTATTTATTATCCCTATTTATACGATTGTTTGGATTGGTCTTCTTGTTGGACTGCATCTTGCTATTGGACCTTGATAATTCTAATTAGGCCATTTCTCTGGTATCTCATTGTAGAAACTACTTCCAATTAAATTTTTTTTGTTTCAATTCAACTGTTTATATTTAATGTTAATTTGTAATATTTTAAAAAGAAAATCTTATTTTGGTTAGAGTATAATAACAAAAATATTTAAAAATAATTTGAATATTTTTTTATTATAAATGTTCATTATTAGTTAATAATAATAATAATATAAAAAGGTAAAATGTGTTTTTAGCTTTCTGTTAAATTTAATATATATTAAATTCATCTCCCAAAATTTTTCCATACAATTTTCTTTATTCTAAAATTTAAATATTTTTTTTTAAGTCTTTGTTTTTGTTTTCATATAATTCATCTCTCAATTGGATTCTTGAAGAAAAATAAATAAACTCTGGGTATAAAAATTTTAAGCAATTGGTTCTTTATTTAAATTTCCTTTAGTGTACTTATTTTATTAGTGGGATAGGTTAGTTTCACTTGAATATTTTAATTTTAATTTCTGCATTTGAGTTATTCTATATTCATTTCCTTTCAGTGCAAGTAGTGTTTCATTTTGTTTTTTTTTCCCGCAATTTAATTTCATAATAATTGTTATTTGATCTCTTTTAACCTTTGCTTTATGCAAATTTCAATTTAGATATCTTATGATTTTTCAATTTTGTTTCATTGCTTCATATTAATTCAGTTTTTACTTTGGTGTATTTTCAGTTTTTTATTCATAGTTTTAGTGTTCACGATATTATGATTTTTATAGTTTCCATTGTATTTTAATTCCAGTCTTTTATAGATTTTAATACAACTTTTGCTATTTTACACTTTTGTAATTCTATTGTTTTGATGCATTTCAATTTAATGGTTTTAATATTCAATTTCATGGTTTTGATATTCAATTCCATATTCTTACATTTTCTAATAACTAGTTTAGTCTTTCATGTAATTTTTGTGATTCAGTTCTTAATATTGATGCGTTGTTACTGTTTTCATTTTTAGTTTTAGTTCTATATCAACTAGTCCTGTTTCAAAATGCATCACTTTTTTCATTTTTTAATTTCTTACTTTCATTCAATTCTATTTTCCAGTTGTTCTTTAGTAAGTTTCTGCTTTTAATCTCTAAAACTTCCCACATACAAAACTCCCTACTAAATTGTAGATATTTTTTTAAAATCACTCACACTAAAATTCATTTCCAATAAAATCTACTCATGATAATTTATCCCCGATAAAATAACCTACTATAAAATTCATCACGATAGAATCACTCACGATAAAATTACCCACGATAAAATCATCTTGATAAAATTATCCGTGATAAAATTACCCTTGATAAAATTCACCCTTGATAAAATCATCCCCGATAAAATCCACCCCGATAAAATCACTCTCGATAAATCTACCACGATAAAATCAACCACCCCAATAAAATCATCAATGATAAAATCATTCACGATAAAATCACCTCAGATAAAATCTACCCCGATAAAATCTACAATGATAAAATTCACCACGATAAAATCACTTATGATAAAATTCACCACGATAAAATCACCTATAATAAAATCCACTACGATAAAATCACCTATGATAAAATCCATCATGGTAAAATCATCCACGAAAAAATCTCCCTTACAATAAAATCTCATTGATAAAATCACTCACGATAAACTTACTTCTGATAAAATCTACCTAGATAAAATTACTCGTATAAAATCCTCTCACCCCGATAAATTAGATATTTTTGTTAGTGATAAAATATTAATTGTATTACAATTTAAAATTAAATGATTAACTGCAAGATCTAGATAAATTATTTCTTGTAATAAATTTGAATATATTTTTAATTGAATTTCAGAGTTAATTTTTATTTTAATTGAGTTGATGTCAAATACGATCTTGTAATTTAAAACATTTTACATACTTATAGGCAAACTATAGGCAAACTGTATAAAAAGTACAACATGAATTAAAATTTTGGTTAAGTAAAAGAAAAAAAATGTAAAAAATTCCTTAAAAGTATATTTTGAAAACACTTGAATAGTTAATAAAAAAAATTTAGATGTAATTATCATAATTTACATATGTGAAATTGATGGGACACATTAATTAATTAATGCTTGTTATACACTTTTTCTTGAACTAAAATAAATAATTTGAACTTATAATTATTTTCTTAAAGTTATAAATCTTTTCTTGCCAAACTTCAAGAACCTAAAGAATTCCTCTCCCACACTTTATTTCCAACGAAATGAAGAAAAGGTAGAAAGAGAAGTAGAAGCAAATACCTTCTACCATTGATGTGGACTTCATTCTCAGTTGGTAAACGCCCTTACTTTTTTCGCCAGCAGAGTTGACGATGGTTCGCTTTATCATCCAGATCTTCTTGTTCTCGTTTCTCATAAGTCTCTCTCTTCTTTTCCTTCGTCGTTCTGTTCATTGATCAATGGTTTGGAATTGGAGACTTACACTAACCGATTAAAATTTTAAATAAGAAGTAAAGTGATATTCATTTATATCATTATAATTTACTTCCATTAGTAAAAATTTTCCGATAGTACTTCCTTCTGAATACCTAACATATGAGATAATGATGAATGATAAATAAGTCACTTATCCATTGTTTTTTTTTTCAAGAATGTATCGTTTCTTTGGTGAAGGGAGGGCGACAAATGACGAAAGTATCATGTTTTACCCTTTTGCTCCATTTTTCAAGAAACCTTGTTTGTGGGTGTCTCATGTTTGTGTTTTGAGCAAAGTTAGTGCCAATTTTTATTTTTGTTTGTTTATTTTTTCGGTGTTCCAATAGTGTGTTTCGGTCAAAGCTAACATCTTTTTACGTTTTTTGGTTTGTTTGTTTAGTTTAGGGTGATCGGTATTTGTTTGGCCGTGTTAGAATTTATAATCCGTGGGCAAGGATCGAATGCGCATTGAATGGATTTACCTTCGATTTTGAAGATGATGTATGAAAGGTACAACCTTTTATTTATTTTGTTGATTGGTTTTTATTCTTCACTATAAAAAAAATATTTTCCATAAAATTTGTAAATAATACCTAAAATTAGTAAAAAAAATACAATTTTTTCCACTAAATATATCACAAATTCCCACCACCAATAAATTTATAGGTAAAAAACTAATAAAAATTATTTTTCATAAACAAATTTATGGGAAATTTCTCACAAACAAATCCATAAAAAATTTTTTACAAACAAATCAATAAGATTTTTTTTTATAAATAAATTTATGAAAATTTTTTTACAAATAAATTTATAAAAAATTTCCATAAAAATAAATCTGTAAAAAATATTTAATGAATAATTAATTTTTTTTTTTAAAAATCTATAAGAAATATTTTATGGACAAAATAAACTTATTCTTATTATAGTGCTTTTAGTTGTTTTGGTTGTAGATCGAATTTTGTTGGTGAATTTTTTTAACTCATTGATAGTTATATTTTATGTCAACTTTTATTATTAGAGATTTTACTGAAGCAATGGAGAGGTTGGATTTTGTTGAAGAATTAACCTATTCTTATTTGAGTGTTAGTTATGAGTTAGTGATTGAAGGGTGCTTAGGGAAATGTGAGTATGTTTTGGCTGCAAAGGTTGCAACAGGGATGACAGAAAGTGGTTTTATACCATATATCAGGGTCAGACAGAAGATTGTTGAAGGCTTGGGCCAATATCAATGAGTGGATGATAGCCTGTGCTGTGAGACAAAGATTTGTAGCACTTAAATCTTAGCTGTTAAATTATTTATAGTGGGACAAGTACAATGCTTAATGCCTATCAAGTGACTATATATTGCTAAGACTTATGGCTTTTGTATTATGATGCGGTGCTCTTTTGTCAATGACATTACTGAAAGATTATCTCGTGGTATGTGGCAGAACAATGGTGCAAAAGGGGTAAGCATATTTGATGGAACTTGGTTTCGTTTGAATTGTGGAATTAATGCTCCTACTTAGCCTAACTGTAACTTTGTTAGTTTTTTTGTACTCCATCCAATAGAATATGGAAATAATTCACGCAGAATAACTAAATGTATACTGATTACTTAAAAGATGCAAGTATATTAAATGCACCTGCATGGAGCTAAGTTCTTTTTGTTCCTAGCGTACCTGCATGGTGAATTGTGCTATGAACATTTATTGCGCGCGTGTGTATTAATGTATATATATATATACTAATTCGATAGAAGATTTAATTTCTTAAAGGATTTAAGTTACTGGAAGATTTAAGGTTTAAGAAGATTTAGGTTTTTGGAGGATCTAGGCTTTCAGTGAACTTAAAGTATGGGTGAATTTAAGGTTATGATGGATTTAGTGTCTTGATTGATTTAGGTTCTTATTGGAGTTAGGTTTTATTTAGTGTCTTAAAGGATTTAATGTCTTGGTTGATTTAGTGTGTTGGTGGATTTATAGTCTTGTAGGATTTATAATCTTGATGGATTTAAGGTCTTTGAGGGTTGAGGGTTTAAGGTTTAAGATTTAGGATTTATAGTTTTAGAGTTTATGGTTTTATATGAATTTAGGGTCTAGGGTTTATGGGGTTTTAGGGTTTAATGGTTTTTAGGGTTTATGGATATTTTAGGGTTTAGGGTTTTTTAGAATTTTGGGGTTTTGGGGTTTGGGGGGTTTTAGGGGATTTAAGGTGGTTTATGGTTTATGGTTTTAGGGGGTTTAGAGTTTAGGGTTCGGGTTCAGGTTTAGGGTGTTGAGGAGGTTTAGGGTTTTTTTATTCAATTTCCAAGGGTGCAAGATTATTTTAAAACCTCTCTCTCTCCGAAGAGATTCTTGAGGACCAATGAAAAATGATAAAAAAAAAAAAGAAGAAGAAAAGAAGGTAGGGAAAAGACAAACATCCAATGAATTAAAGAAATGTACTATGATCTCTCACAAAGGGATAAATAAAAAAGGTAAAGTTTGCACAAAAAGAAATAATTGCATCTTACTCTTCTACGGAGTCATCTCCTAGCTTACATGACAAAACCTGTAATTGTTCTCAAAGCATAGAATTAGTCTAAGATGTATTCAAGGATGTTTTTAAAAAACCTTCAAAGGATTTACCTCCTCCAAAGGAAACAAAACTTGATTTGAATCCTAAATTATCTTTGACTAATGATCTTACTATGGGAAACAACTTGGAGGAATCTAAAAAGTTTAAAAAACCTTTTGATCACCTTTCCCTTAACACTCATATTACTTTAAAAAAGCAATATTGTCTTGCCAAAATTTAAGGAGTTGCTTTGTTAGCACCTTAAAATATTGAATTTTCAGCAAAGGATTGGGTGCAATTTAACTTGAAAACTAGTGTGTTTTGGCTGGAGATAAGTGGCTGTTTTGGACTTAAATACACACCTACAACTTGTATTGAATGTGGCAAATTAGTTCCATCACATAGTAAGATCCTAATCTTCTTTTATGTGCTTGAAACTAAACTTTTATTTGCATATTTTGGTGCTTCTTAGAGTCTTTATTGCTACATTTTTCTTACTTTAGCCTTCTTTTAAAGTTTTGTCTAAAATCAATTCTATTGTATAGTCACCTTTTTTACTTTTACCTTTTCTTGTTTTAGTCTTTAAGAATCTTTAAGTTTTGTCTTTGAAGTTTTCTTCCTTTGCTTTCTTTTGAAGTGGTGATTGTTGTTTTTCTTTTCTACTTGATTCTTACTCTTGGTGAGTGTTAATTTGAGGGAGTTGCACACTTGATTATATAAGGAGTGTGAGTGAACAATTTCTATTCATTTTGGTAAGGAGGCCAAACACTTGAGTGAGAGTTAATGCACTAACTTTTGAAGTTCCACTCTTGTTTTTTGTGGCTGTTTTTATTTTTGTTTATAGGTACAATGTCCGAAGCTTCTTCTTCTCCTATCTCCCCTCCAAGAGCTAACAAGCTAAGTGAAGAAATGGAGGCCAAACTTAAGAGGCAAGTCAAGCTTCCTCTTGTGGAGTTTTTGAGGGAAATAGAGATTTCAAAACAAGAGAATGAAAGAGAACTCAGAGAGGAGATCCGCCAATTAAAAAGGGAGAGAGATGAGAGGAATAGAAGAGCCTATTCCCCAAGAAATGTTCATCATGATAAAGAAGAAGATTGGAGGCTCCAAGGGGCAAGCAGAGTTCGCCATCAATCCCCAAAGAAATCCTACCACCATGTGAAGATGCCAAAAGTTTTATGGTAACAATGATCCAGACACCTATTTGGAGTGGGAAGCCAAAGTTGAACAAATCATCCATGTCAACTCCATTAGAGAAGAAGATCAAGTAGATTTAATTGTTTTAGAGTTTGAAAGTTATGCCATGACTTGGTGGCATAAAGTTTGTAAAGAACATGGACTGAACCAAGGGCCACCCGCGGCTTCTTGGATGGACTCAAAGTTTCATTTACGCGATAGATTTGTTCCTTCCTACTATAGGAGGGAGCTCCTTTTGAAGCTCCAACAGCTTCAACAAGGAAGTTTATGTGTGAATGATTATTTTAAATTGATGAAATCTCTTATGCTTAAGGCCGATGTTGATGAGACAAATGAGGCCAAGGTAGCTAGGTTTGTGAGTGGTCTTAGGAGGGACATTCAAGATTTAGTAGAACTATATGAATCCTCCTCAATAGAAAATGTTTTACACCTTGCACTTAAAATTGAAACTCAACTTCAAAGAAAAGAAAGTGCAAGGAGGAGTAATCATAATAATGACTACTACAACTCTTCTTGGAAGGATAAAAACAAAGAAAAACATGAAAAGAAACCTTCCAAGTACCCTCTTGAAACCACCCTTAAGGAAGAAACGCCTAGAAACAAACATTCCACTTCTTCACCTTCTCAAAGAACTAGTTCCATTAAATGTTTCAAATGCTTAGGGTATTGACACATTGCTTCCAATTGTCCTACCAAGAGAACTATGTTCTTAAGAGAAAGTGGGGAAGTAGAGAGTGAACATTCTTCTTCCTCTTCCTCTTCTAGGAAAAACTCACCTCACTCTTCCCATTCCTCTAGTGATAATGAAATCAATCCTTGTGAGGGTGACCTATTGGTGGTGAAGCGCATGTTGGGTCAAGTTAAAAAAGAACTTGACAACACACAAAGAGAAAACATTTTTCATACTAGGTGCTTCATTCACAATAAGTTATGCTCACTCATTATTGATGGACGGAGTTGTACTAATGTGGTTAGCAAGAGAATGGTGGAGAAACTTGGTTTAGTCACTATTTCTCATGCCAAGCCCTATAAGCTCCAATGACTTAGTGAAGAGGGTGAGATAGAAGTAAATAAACAAGTCCTCATCAGTTTCTCCATTGGAAAATATGTGGATGAGGTTCTTTGTGATGTTGTGCCCATGGAATCTGTTGGAGTTTTTAGAGTATTATATGGTTTGATCCATGATTATATAATTAGTATTATTAAGTTACGGTGGTTGATATTAATTATATAATATAATAGAGGAAGGTAATGGTTGTGTCTTTTGAACGTTTAAAATAACTGTTATTTTAATTATTCACGTGCAACCGTTGTGTCTTTTAAATATTATTATAACTACCGAGTAGTTATAATTTGGTAACTTCCTCTTTAATTATATATAAGCCATGTGTCTTATTATGGATGTGCATGAGAATTTGTATCTTACAATATTATCATACGAGACACATCAAAGGGGATAGCCTTGCAAAACTATTTCTACTTTGAAACACCAATAACACAGAGGGTAATGAATTTTATGTTCTTATTAGACTTTAATTCATAGAGCGTGAATTATTGTTGTCAATCTCCTTTGTATCTCAAAGGCAAATTTCGTGGAACCCGTCGCTCTTGTAAGGGACAAAATATTTCTTTTAGGAAAGTGTGTATTCACGCCTAGAAGATTATATCACCAAGTCTCCATTGTTGTAATCTTGTTTCCCTTATTAAATTTAAAAGTTCTAACAATCTAAAAGCAATATTACAAAAGATGGCAACAATTCGTGAGATGTCTGCTAGTTTTCACAAGTTGGACAAGTTTGAAGGCGTTGGCTTTAGAAGATGGCAAAAGAAGATGCACTTCCTCCTCTTGGCACTTAACGTGGCGTATGTCCTAAGTGCGCCCAAACCACAAGCAAGAGATACCGAGACTTTGGAAGAGCAACGAAGAAGGAACAAGTGGGAAAATGATGACTATGTTTGTCGTGGTCATATCCTTAACAGTATGTCTGATGCTTTATTTGATATTTACCAATTTGTGGATTCCGCAAAGGATCTTTGGGATGAACTTGAAAGCAAATATGTGGCCGAGGATGCATCAAGTAAGAAATTTCTTGTTAGTAATTTTAACAATTACAAAATGGTTGATTCTAGGCCAATAATGGAACAATTTCATGAAATCCAAAGGATTCTAGGAAGTTTTAAGCAACATAACATTAAAATGGATGAGACGTTTACTGTTTCTTCTATAATTGACAAATTACCACAAAATTGGAAAGATGTTAGAAATTCCCTTAAACATAAAAAAGATGATATGAATGTTGAACAATTGGCCACTCATCTACGCATAGAGGAAGGAATACGCATGCAAGATGGCCAAAAGGATAATAATAATCCTAATTCATCAACCATTAATATGGTGGAAGATGGAAAGTCAAAAATGACTTTTAAAGGTAAGAAGGCCTGCAAGTTTCACCAAAGGTAAGATAGGCAAGAAGCCTAAATATGGTGATGAAAATCAAGTAGCCGGTTGTTGGGAATGTGGCAAGTCTGGTCACTTCAAGAGGGATTGCACTATTTGGAAAAAGAAGATGGCCAAGAAGAATGGTCAATAAGGTCATGGCAAGTCTAGCCAAGACCAATCCAAGGAAGGATGAGGTATCATGGTGGATCGATTCAGGAGCATCAAGACATGTATGTAAAGATCGCCATTTATTCAAGACCTTCAAAGAGGTTGACAATGGAGAAGTTCTTTACATGGGAAATGATTCTATGGCAAAAGTCCTAGGTGTTGGGCAAGTAGAATTATTGTTTAGTTCAGGAAAATTTCTTATTTTAAGAGATGTATTATATGCTCCAGAACTTAGGAGAAATTTAGTGTCTGGTGCTATCTTGAATCGATTAGGCTTTAAAATGGTGTTTGAAGCCGATAAATTTATATTATCTAAGGGTGGTGTATTTGTTGGATTAGGTTATCTTTGTAATAGCATGTTTAAATTAAGTATTATAAATGGTGTGAAAGACTCTGTTTATGTTGTTAATCATGATTCTTCTCTATGGCATTTTCAACTTGGGCATGTTAATTACAGAAAATTATATTCTATGTCTAAGTTTGATTTGATTCCTTCTTTTGATTTAAATATAGAGAAGTGTAGAACATGCATGTTGACAAAGATAACAAGAAATTCATTTCCTAATGTTGAAAGAACTACAATATTACTTGAATTGGTGCATAGTGATTGATGTGATTTTCATCATACTCCTTCCTTAGGAAACAAAAAATATTTAGTAACATTTATTGATGATCATACACGATATTGTTATGTATATTTATTGTTTTCTAAGGATGAAGCCCTTGAAAAGTTTAAAATTTATAAAAATGAAGTTGAATTGCAACTAAGTGTTAAAATAAAAAGGTTAAGGACCGATAAAGGTGGTGAATACTATAATCCAACTTATTTTCAATCTATGGGCATTATACATGAAACAACTACGGCTTATACACCACAACAAAATGGTGTAGCAGAAAGAAAGAATAGGACTTTAGAAGAAATGGTTAATTCAATGTTATCCTATTTGGGTCTAAGTGATGGTTTTTGGGGTGAAGCTATGTTAACGGCTTGTTATATATTGAATCGAGTTCCAATGAAAAGGAATGTAGTAACTCCATATGAACTTTGGTATAAAAGAAAACCAAACTTGAATTATTTCAAAGTTTGGGGTTGTAGGGCAATTGTAAAAGTGTCGGAACCCAAGCGTAAGAAGTTGGGTGAAAGGGGAATTGAATGCATTTTTATAGGTTATGCTGAACATAACAAAGCCTATAGGTTCTATGTAATAGAACAAAATGACTATATATCATTTCATTCAATTCTAGAATCAAGGGATGCAATATTTGATGAAAAGAGATTTTCTTCAATTCCTCGACCAATGGAAGTAACTTCCAATACCAATATTCAAAATTTTGATCAAAATTTAATTGATCAAGAATTAAATGATCAAACAATTAATGAGAATGATGTTTCTACTTCACAACTTAGACGAAGTAAAAGGACAAAGAAAGGAAAATCTTTTGGCCCAGATTTTCATGTGTATTTAGTCGAAGGTACAAGGGAGTCTATCATGACAAAATTTTCATATTGTTATAATGTGGAAGAGGACCCTTTGACATATCAAGAGGCTATGAGGTCTCTAGATGTTGCCTTTTGGAAAGAAGCAATTAATGATGAGATGAAATCTATCATGGGAAATAACACTTGGATTTTAGTAGATTTGCCCCCTATGTGTAAGCCAATAGGTTGTAAATGGATTTTCAAGAAGAAAATGAAAGTTGATGGAACTATTGATAAGTTCAAGGCTCGTTTAGTGGCACAAGGCTTTACACAAAAATCAGGAATTAATTATTTTGATACATATGCACCAGTAGCTAGGATCTCCACTATAAGGTTATTAATAGCTCTTGCGGCTATTCATAAACTTGTGATTCATCAAATGGATGTTAAGACAGTATTCTTGAATGGAGAACTAGAAGAAGAAGTGTATATGAAACAACAAGAAGGGTTTGTTATGAAAGGTCAAGAACACAAAGTTTGCAAATTGATTAAATCTTTGTATGGGCTAAAACAAGCACCAAAGCAATGGCATCAAAAATTTGATGATGTTGTGTTGTCAAATGGTTTCAAATTGAATAATTCAGACAAGTGTGTATATAGCAAATTTGATGATAATGGTAATGGTGTCATAATTTGCTTATATGTGGATGACATGTTGATTTTTGGAACGAATTTAGAACAAGTTAATTTAACTAAATTTTTCCTATCATCAAATTTCTCAATGAAAGATATGGGAGAAGCTGATGTCATCCTAGGTATAAAGATAAAGAGAGATAATGGAAAATTGATCTTGTCTCAATCTCATTACATTGAGAAAGTGCTCAAGAAATTCAATAATTATGATTATCCTCTTGTTTCAACTCCTATGGACCCAAGTCTAAAGTTACTACCTAATGGTGGTAAGGCTGTCTCACAACTAGAGTATGCAAGGGTAATAGGTTGTTTGATGTATGCAATGACAAGTACAAGGCCAGATATAGCATTTGCAGTAGGCAAATTGAGTAGACATACTAGTAATCCTAGTTTGTCACATTGGCAAGCTATACGTCGTGTACTTAAGTATTTGAAGAAAACCATAAATTATGGTTTGACATATAGTGGCTATCCTGAAGTACTAGAAGGATTTTCTGATGCAAGTTAGATTACAAATGAGGAAGATCATTCTTCAACTAGTGGTTGGGTTTTCCTCCTTGGAGGAGGTGCAATTTCTTGGTCTTCCAAGAAACAAACTTGCATTACAGATTCCACTATGGCTTCAGAGTTTATAGCTCTTGCATCGGCAGGAAAAGAAGCTGAATGGTTAAGGAATCTCATGTTTGAGATACCATTATTGCCAAAACCAATATCCCCTATAGGGATACATTGTCATAGCGCTGCTACTTTGACAAAAGCTTATAGTCAAGTGTATAATGGTAAGTCAAGACATATTGGTTTGAGACATAGTTATGTTCAAGGACTTATCAGAGATGGGATTATCACTGTTGACTATGTACGAACAAAGTTTAATTTAGCAGATTGCTTTACTAAAGCATTGGCTAAAGATTCTGTTGCAAGAATGGCAATTGGAATAGGATTAAAGCCCACTGTTAATCACAGTTAAGAGAATCTTAACTTAACGCTTAATATGGCATTAAGTCTTAAGTTCAATAAGATTAAATCTCTTATTTCGATGATTGAAAGCACAAATAATAAATTCAAGGTATGAGTGCTTTAGACCTGTGATGTTAAGGAGGTTGATTAATTCTTAATAGATCTTTTGACTTTATGCTTTGTTGCAGGAGCATGTTCCCTTAAGAGATCTACCTATATAAGTGCGAAGTTTGGCCGCTTCAAGAAGCCAAGGGGGCACGGCTTTGGTGCACTTATGAATAGATATGGACATATGGCTCTTATTGTGTCAAGTATAATAGGAACATGTATTTAATCTTATGTGTATAATATCTTCAAGTTTTAATATGTATTAATTTGGTTCAATCGTTTCGATACCATTGAAATACAAATTCTTGAAATGTGTATTATACTAAGTGAAAGTTCAAGTCTATGTACACTTTTATTTATGCATGAGATTGTAAGTGTTAAGTTGGTGTTTGTGTTAATAAACCAATTTTAGAATACTCTAAATGGGGGAGGATTGTTGGAGTTTTTAGAGTATTATATGGTTTGATCCATGATTATATAATTAGTATTATTAAGTTACGGTGGTTGATATTAATTATATAATATAATAGAGGAAGTTAATGGTTGTGTCTTTTAAACGTTTAAAATAACTGTTATTTTAATTATTCAAGTGCAACCGTTGTGTCTTTTAAATATTATTATAACTACCGGGTAGTTATAATTTGGTAACTTCCTCTTTAATTATATATAAGCCATGTGTCTTATTATGGATGTGAATGAGAATTTGTATCTTACAATATTATCATACAAGACACATTAAAGGGGATAGCCTTGCAAAACTATTTCTACTTTGAAACACCAATAACACAGAGGGTAATGAATTTTATGTTCCTATTAGACTTTAATTCATAGAGCGTGAATTATTGTTGTCAATCTTCTTTGTATCTCAAAAGGCAAATTTCGTGGAACCCGTCGCTCTTGTAAGGGACAAAATATTGCTTTTAGGAAAGTGTGTATTCACGCCTAGAAGATTATATCACCAAGTCTCCATTGTTGTAATCTTGTTTCCCTTATTAAATTAAAAAGTTCTAACAGAATCAACACATATTTTACTAGGTAGTGTGACGCTCATAATTTAGAAAACATTTTTATTTGAATATATGAAATTTTCGCAATTTTTTTTTTCGAAACTGAAATTATAACATTATAAATATCTTTATACTTGCACAATATAAAGGAAGAAAATAAAAGAAAATGATAATTTACAATAATAAATGCATTTATATATATATATATATATCATATAAGTATCTGTTCCAAGAACCATAATATAACATTTACATCTAAAAAATGATGGGTAAAACATTTAAAACTAAAAGTGTCACATATCTATAGTCCCATCAGCAGGTTTCTATTAAACTATCAAGCATCTATCACATCTATGGGGAGAAGCCTTCATTCTCAGCTTCATATAAAGCCTCAAAGGCCTCCATCTCGTCGGATGAGAGATCAGATAGTGAGATGTCTCCCTCATTAGCTGTAACCTCCACTGATGTCGTCCTCCCTCCAGTTACCCTCGTCGGCATTTCGATAGTATCATGATCAAGAAACTGGAACTGGTAACTTAGGGGTCTAGGGGGTCGCACGGTACCTCTATATATATCATAATTATACAAGTGGGTGATTCTCCTATTACCTTCCATACAAAATGGCACGTTATACGATGCATGGGCATCCACAGTGATGACTGAGTCCGGTTCGTCTATCCTAGGAGTTAATACATATTTATAAAAACCTACCTGATGGTATTATCTGAAAAGCTCATTATATCTATAATTATATTGTACATCTACTATCCTAATTCCGTGGGGTTGGGTGGTCATTGTTCTGCCCTGAAATGTTGGATATAAGGGTGAGTCTATTCCTATTATAATCTTAATGTACTCAATGAAATAAAAGGGTAACAGAATATAAAACAAATAGGACAGACTCAATCAGTTTCATTCAACATGAAGAATTTAAACCAATCAATCAATCAAATAGTAAACCTACAAACAGGAATTAATATTGATCTAATATGAATTTTAGATGGTCATTCTTTTCATCCTTCCCTTCCATCATATCTCATCATTTCCACTATTACTTTGGGCCCCTAAACGTTGCCAACCTCACCACCCAGATCATGTTGACCTTACGCCGGTGTGGATAGCTGCCGGTTAGCACTACGCTACACGGATACAACGTGTGCGCACAAGTCCCTTTTGACAAAAAGCATAGTCAGCGATTCAGTCGGGAACAAAGTGTGAGGCCTGTGACAGTCCCCAAGCACATCGTGCACATCGATGGCTGAGCCACTTCACCACTCTTCAGTTCCCCCAAGTTATTGAACCTTCCTGAACTACACCCCAGTGTATCTCTATGACTAATCCACACAGAATTCAACTTGGAAAGGGATTTTACTATCCAAATCTCACAACTTACCTACTCTCCAGGTGAATAATTTCAACTTATCATATCCAGATATCACTTAATCATAAAAGACAATCATATCGGGGTGCAAATAATAAAATAGAGCACAATAGAAAACAAGAGTGCAAATAGTAAAAATAGGGGGGTGCAAACAGTAAAACAGGGGGTGCAAATAGTAATTATTAAAATTTTTTTTTGCTGTTGCGCTCAGCGGAAGTCAACGGTCAACCGCTGAGCGATTTTTTTTTCTTGTGCGCTGAGCGGATCTCGCCCTCGTTGAGCGGATTCGCTCCAATATTTAGTGTTCTTCAGTGCGCTCAGTGGATTCCAATCCGCTGAGCGAATTTTTACAGAGACGCAAAAATGTCTCGGGTTTTCAGTGATTTTAACATTCATTTTTAAAATTAAACACATCCAGGCAACAATCAATCCACAAAACATCATACATTATAGATTAGAATCAGAAATAAACTCCCCTTACCTTGAAATTCTTCAAATAATCCAAAAACAGAGAAACTTTGATTTTCTAACTCAAACCTTCAAAAATCAATAAATTCTATCGTTAATCTAAGATTTTAATCGGTGAAAATGGAATTGGAAGCTTGGATTTGAGTAGCATTACCTCAAATTGAGAAGAAATAGAGAAATAGAGTAGGATTTTGAGATTGAAGATTGAAGGCAAAGAGGAAGAAGAAGACTCTGTAACTTGGAGGAAAACCACGGGAGAAGGAAAATGAAATAGGAGAAGGCGGTGGCTTGTTTATAAATATATATATATATATATTTCGAGGCGGTTTGAATTTTTGATTTGATTTTTTTTTTAAATAATTATATTAATATTTATTTTCCTTTTAAAAATAATAATTATTATAATAAAAATAATTTCTATTAATTTTAAATATCACACAAAATAAAATACACATCCAAAAATTAAGGGTGCTACAGGTAGGCCATGGCAATTTGATAAGCAAACTTTTTATGATGGTCATACCAATAGATTTTCTTTCAACTTTCAAGGGCGCAAGATTACTTTAAAACCTCTCTCTCCCCAAGAGGTTCTTGAGGACCAATTAAAAATGAGAAAGAAAAGAAAAGAAGAAAAAAAGATAGGAAAAAGGCAAGCATTAAGTGAATTAAAGAAAGGTACTATGATCTCTCACAAAGGGATAAAAAAGGTAATATTTGCACAAAAAGAAATAATTGCATCTTACCCTTCTATGGGGTCATCTCCTAGCTTACATGGCAAAACCTCTAATTGTTCTCAAAGCATAGAATTAGTCTTAGATGAATTCAATGGTGTTTTTCAAAAACCATCAAAGGATTTACTTCCTCCAAAGGAGACAAAACTTGATTTGAAATCATCTTTGACTAATGATCTTACTAAGGGAAACAACTTGGAGGAATCTAAAGAGTTTTAAAAACCTTTTGATCACCTTTTCCTTAACACTCATATTTTAAAAAGCAATATTGTCTTGCCAAAGTTTAAAGAGTTGCTTGAGAGAAAGGATGATCAAATTAGAAAAGTGTCAACCAAGGAGGAAAGGACGTCATCTTCCAACAAATGAATAAACCCTTCAAAGTTGAACACAAAATGAATAAAGATTTTCAAAATTCGAGGTCGAATTCTTTCCAAGAGGGAGAGGTTGATGAAGGCCTAAAAACTAAAAACAAAGATGCATGGTGTTTTGAGAAAATTCCAAACAAAATACATAGTCAAGACACCACATTCCCTTTACATTTAATCATTTATTTAGTATCCCTTATATTTCTTAGTTTAATTTCTAATGTTGGTTTAATTACTTATCAAGCTTAATTTTAATTGGGTTTATTTTCCTTTGTTTTGTATGACTTTCTAAAGGCACCACACCTTGGATGAGCTCACCCCATCACATTTTGGGCTTTGGAGACACCAAATACTTTGAGGGGCGCACCCCCCTTTTCTCCCTAAGTGCTGCCACGTTTTTTGAACCTTATTGGGAGCATCCAGCCCATTTTTTAGTGCTATTAGCACCCCTTTGCAACAACCCACATCTTGGGCCCTTTAGGAGGGTGTAAACCTAGTTTCTAGACCTTTCTTTAGGGTTAATTTACATGTAATTTCAGCTGCATTTGATTGTAATTTGGGGGCCATCAAAAGCCTATAAATAAGGCTCTTATTCACCTTGTAGGGGACTTTGAATCATAGAAATATAGTGAGAAATTTTCAGCTTGTGTTGTGAGTGTTTCTCACCCTCTCTTAGCCTTATCTTGAGTGTGATTCAAGTGGCGACACCACCACTTATCTTGGGTATCCACCACCCAAGTGGTGTGACTCATCTATTGCCATTTCACTTCATTTGGTTCTTATCTTCTTTCCATGCTCATTAGTTTATTACATTCCACTTATTCTATATTGTGTTGATTTTAATTTCTATATGCCTATCCTTCTTGTCTTATCTCCTCTGATAGATAGAAGTGGTCCGATAATGGTCTGAGAATCTCGCTAGGATTGGTTCGGATACCATATTAGTAGTGGATTTAAGCCTAACTCATCCTCATAAAACCGGCTCAATGAGGTGAGGTTAGCACCACTATATAAACCTTACTTTGGCCTTATCTCTAGTCGATGTGGGATCTCCAACAAAACGTATTCTTTTTAATAGATAATTATTCATTACCTTAACATATACTTATTTAGGCATTAGAGAGTTTTTGTAGGTAAATCATGCTCTTGTTTCAGCTAAGAGGTCAACCCATGCAATCTTGAAGAGCATTATGACATGTCGAGGATATTTCTTTTTCTTTTACTTTATGGTAAAATCATACTTTATCATCATTATCTTCAACAACATCATCATCATGCCTCACATCATAATGCACACATAATCATTATCATCGTCATGAACATCATGCAAAATCAACATCATCATCATAAACATCATGCATAACAATATTTCTATTCATGCATTTTGCTACTACCATTAGAAGTTTTAGAAGAGATAGTAAAATTGGGGAGTTTGTAAGTATCCATGTCAATGAAAAGCAAGTGAATAATTTTGTTCTTATTTTTTTTTTCCAAACCCCACCCCTTTTACTTGTGTTATTTTCCTGTTTGATACTATTTTGTTATTGTGTATTATTTGGTTCTAAATCATAATATTTATTTTTTGTATTTAGTTACTATAATAATATATTGCTGAAAATATGTGAATGAATGTTCGTCTCATTAGAAAAAACACATGTTTACATGTCTACTTATCTTCTTATGGTGGTAGAGTTTGCCCTCCCTTCCCTTGGTCATTGCTGACAAGGGAATGTCAAGAATCCAACAGCATCATGTGAAAGAGTTATGGTAAGTGTATCATATACTTTCATCCTGGAAGCAATGAAAGTATCTTATGAAAGTATCTGTCTTGTTGTAGATGTGCCAGATGGATAGCTTGCTTAACCTACTTGTTTATCCTCAAAGACCTTTACTGACAAAAAGAGACCATTGAGCTGGTGAGTTTAGTTTCATTATTTAATTTCTTCATGATTTGAAGGGCTATTATATTAATCTATTTCATTTTAGGATGGATAATATAAACTTGGAGTCGGAAAAAATGCCACGGTAACAATAATGAGCTATAGTGGTTATGATGTAAAAGATGTTGTTGTCATGAACAAGGTATCTCTTGATCGTGGATTTGGTCGTTGTATAGTTATGAGGAAGTATGCAATTTTATTTGGTGACTTTATGCATTTGGCTTGTGTTTATTTTACTGTTTAAGCCTTTTAAGGTAACATTTTTTACCTTGATGTTCCCATCTGTATAGGTATAATGCTGCCACTCAGAAGCATTTGAATGAAACATCAAATCAAATAATTTGGCCTAATAGAACTGCAGACACTACAGGACATATGTAGCTAATATCTGTTTCCTTATTTTGTTGCGTTATTTCTATGACAGTGTTGTTGATTAGGTGTTGAAGACTTGGAATTCCTCTATGCAGAGGATCTTCAGACACCTGATTCCTTTCTCGTCATATTCAACAGTTTAATTCTTGGAAAGCACAAAAGTCGCTGCTATTTGTCTCTCTACTTACAAATGCATAATATTTTAAGAAATATACATTCTTCATTGTATTCTTGTGTATTGTAAACCATAATAGTGTTTTTTTTTCAAGGATTTTGCTACTGCCACTAAAAAGTTGCGAAGAGATACTAAAATTGGCGAGTTTATAAGTGTCTACATCAATGAAAGGCAGGTGAGTAATTCTATTGTTGTATTTTTTCGAACCCCCGCCCACTTTACTTTTGTTATTTTTCCTATTTTGTACTATTTGATTCTAGTGTATTATATGGTTCTAAATCATAATATTTATTTTTTCTATTTAGTTATTGTACTTCAAATACTATTATAATGTTGAAAATATGTGAGTGAATGTTGGTCTCATTGGAGAAAACACATGTTTACAGTATTATGTCTACTTAGTTTCTGATGGTGGCAGAAATTGTCGTCCCTTGCTTATTACTGACAAGGGAATATAAAGAATTCAACAACATCGTTTGAAAGAGTTATTTATGGTAAGTGTATCATATACTTTCATCCTGGAAGTAATGAAAGTATCTTATGAAAGTCTGTGTCTTGTTGTTGTTGTACCGTATGGATAGCTTGTTGTACGTAGTCGTTTATCCTCAAAGATCTTTACTGACAAGAAAAGACGATTGAGTTGGTGAGTTTAGTTTCATTATTTTATTTCTTGATGGTTTGAAGGCTATTATTAATCTATTTTAATTTAGGTTAGATATGATAAACTTGGAGCTAGGCAAAATGCTACGGTAATGTATTTCCTTTTATGTAAAAAAATCTTACCTATTTTGGTTTTCCTCTCAATAGTCAAGTGGGCCCTTGATCCCGGAATGAATTTTGTAATCAAAATGGACTAAGAAAGTAATATATATTATCATTATATTTTCTTGTTTATTCAAATTAGAGATACTGTCTATCATTTAATCTATTTAGACTAATTGATATTAACAAAAAATTAAAATTGAATGCATTAATTTTATTCGAGATGGTTTTCTTGAGTTTCTTGATGTTAATAGAGAAAACAATACTTTAGCTTGTTCTATTGTACTATTTGGTTCTAAATCATAATATTTATTTTTTTTCTTTTTAGTTACTGTAATAATATAATGTTGAAAATATATGAATGAATGTTGGTCTCATTATAAAAAACACATGTTTACAGCATTGTGTCTACTTAGCTTCTGATGGTGGTAGAGTTTGACCTCTCGTGGTCATTGTTGACAAGCGAATGTCAAGAATCCAACAACATCATATGAAAGACTTATGGTAAGTGTATCATATGCTCTCATCCTGAAAGCAATGAAAGTATCTTACAAAAGTATCTGTCTTGTTGTAAATGTGTCAAATGGATAGCTTGCTTAACCTACTTGTTTATCCTCAAAGACCTTTACCGAAAAAAATAGACCATTGAACTGGTGAGTTTAGTTTCATTATTTAATTTCTTGATGATTTGAAGGACTATTATATTAATATATTTTATTTTAGGTTGGATACGATAAACTTGGAGTTGGACAAAATGTCACGGTAGCAGTAATGAGCTATAGTGGTTATAATATAGAAGATGTTGTTGTCATGAACAAGGCATCTCTTGATCGTGGGTTTGGTCGTTGTATAGTTATGAGGAAGTATGCAATTTTATTTGGTAACTTTATGCATTTGGCTGGTACTTATTTTACCGTCTAAGCTTTTTAAGGTAGTATTTTTTACCTTGATGTTCCCGTTTGTATAGGTATAATGTTTCCCTTTGGCCTAATAGAACTGTAGACACTGCAGAACCTATGCAGGTAATATCTATTTCCTTATTCTATTTCATTATTTCTATTTCAGTGTTATGGATTGGGTGTTGAAGACTTGGAACTTCTCTGTGCAAGGGAGCTACAGACAACTAATTCATTTCTTGTCATACTCAATGGTTTAATCCTTGGAGAGCACAGAAGCCGCTGATATTTGTCTCTCTTCTAACAAATGCATATTTTAAGAAATATACATTCTTGTATTTTATATATTGTAAACCATAACATTGTTTTTTTTCAAGCATTTTGCTACTACCATTAAAAAGTTGCAGAGAGATAATAAGATTAGAGAGTTTGTAAGTGTCTATGTCAATGAAAAGCAAATGAGTAATTCGATCCTAATGAAACTGCTAAAATTGGTTTGGATCTATTTTTAGTTAAAAACCACACTAAACCGCGTCGTGAACACCCTTAATGTAAACTAAGTGATTGTGACTTCTCAACCACACATGTTTTATATTCACATTTAGAAATTTATCATACTTTTATATATTTCATCATTTGTATATTCTTACGCTTTTGTCATTTTGTAATAATTTCTATATATTTTTCTAAATTGACATTGGTTTATTCTTTTGGCCATAAATTTCTTTATGCATATTCTTTTTGGTTGATTTTTGTTGCATTAGATTTCTTATTTTCAGGACTTCAATTTGCATATACATAATGCTAGATTTGGAGTATGAAGCTATTTTCTAATATTTTTTTATTTTTTTAAGTACAAATAAAAAAACTGAAATTTTGTATGCAAAATTACATTTTGTATTTGAACTTGTAAGATCAATTTCGACTCATTGTTAGGCCTATTCATTTTTATTTTTTAAGACCTATAAATACATGTTTAGACATTGAAAAGATACAATTTTACATTTCATAATTTACATTTATGAAATTTATAATTTACAATTTAGAGTTTAGAGTGAATTTTCAAATTGCAAATTTGTCTTTTAAAATTCTATCTTCTCTTTACCTTTTCGTTTTTTTTTTTTTTATATTTCTTAATTGTCTTTTAATTTTCCAGCATTGCTTTACATTTTTATGGAAGGCTAATCATATCCTTCAACTTATAAATTTCAACTTATAAATTGAAGATCATACGAATTGCAAAATTAAGTTGCATACAAATCAATCTACACACTCCAAGTTTGTTATTTCTTTCTTTAACTTGCAAAATTATATTTTGTGATTATGATTTGTTTTGATACACTTTAGAATTAAGATTAGATTTCTGTTGAAATTTATTTGATATCTAATTGTAAATTAGATTGAATGATTATTCAATTTGATTCATAATTATTCAAATTTGAATTTATGTTTTCTTATTATAATTATATTTTGCTTCTTATGCATCTAAAATTATAGATTGATGTTTCAATTATCTTCTTTACAAATTCAGTTTGTTTTACATTCAATTGCATTAATTTTGTTGCACTTCATAGTTTATGTGATTTAATTTCATGCAATTTATATTTATATTCGAATGTTTTAAATTCCGAATTTAATTTGAATTAATTTGTGTTTGAAGAACACTAAAAATTGAACACAAAACGGGTATGTGTCGTTATAATTCAACCTAAGTTGTGCTTTATACTACAAAATTTAGAGAAAAACTTAGAGTATTTTATTGTTATTTGATGATGGTAAAATCACACACCTCACCTCCTTTAAATCATACTTTCTCTACTCAATCAAGCAACATGTCTTTTAATGCCTATAAATGCAGGTTTGCAATAGCTCCTTTTGTATAAAACATTCAATCAACTTTGTTTTAGTGTTTTTTATTATTACAGAATGAATTCTTCGTCTATATTGACTTTGATGTACTACAACAGTCAAATCATAACCAATAAACTTTTGTTAGCAATCTTTATTATTAAAATTAATGATTGGTTTGAAGTGAATCAATTTGTTGATTGTTCCTAAGGATAAATTATAGACAATTGATTTGTGTTCCCGTTCTCTAGCACCCATGAATGAAGTTAGGACTTTGCATTATTACATGAATATTAGCGATGACAACGATGTACAATGGGTGATTGGTTACCATTTATGTTACAATCATTATTTAAGGTTAGAGAGATCATGGCATTTATCTCAATATAATGATTCACAAGAAATAACAAATCCCATTATGTTCGGAGTATACATAAAAGGAATTAAACTATTTATTAAACATAAAGTGACTATATTATTGTTATTTTTTATTTTAGTTAAGTTCAATATGTATGTACCAAGTAGATTCTCCGCTTAATAACAAATTAGTTTTGTTATTTTTTTAGAGACTCTTTTATATTTGAAATATTATTTTCTAATAACAATCCAATAACATAATATTGGAGAAGAAATTATTATACTTCTAAACTCACCTATCACAAATTCTTCATCAAGCTCTCAATCCATCATTGTCAACAAAAGTATAATTTATTTTAGTGAATTTCTCTATACAGACCTAATATATATAAGTTTTTACTAAAAAAATTGATGATTTAATATAATTAGACTTCCATTTAATTATTTAACAAAATAAGTAAAATAATAAATTATAGAGATGAAAAATAGTAACAAAAGATATTTATAATGAGTGATCAACCAAAATAACTTTTTTTATAACTATCAAAATTAAAATTGACAATGATGTGCAAATAAAGGATAAAAAGTTGAAAAAAAAAATTGAACTTTATTTAAGCATTGAATGTAGTAAAACATGGTAGAGATTGAATTATTTGTGAAAATTAAAAACATGTGACCCTAACATCTACAGACATAATCAGGATTTCAAAAATCATCTCTATTAACCATTGAAGAACAACAATTACAATAATAGATATTTTAAATTAATTTTATTTTTGAATTTTAATATATATTTTATTTTAATATATTTATAAATATTTCAATGCATATGAATATTTAAAGTATATGTTCTAATTATTAAATTTTTATATATTTTTTCAATGATTTTAATTCATATTTATTTATCTTAATTTTCTTATTATTAATTAAAAAAATTTAAAAATTACTAATATTATTAATTAAAAATTTTAGTGCCATAAATAATTTTAATTTTGTATGTTCATTCAATATTACAACCTCATCTAATTGTTTCTATAATTTAATATAATATTATTACTAATATTTTTTTTTTAAATATTTAAAAATTTATTATTATCATTATTATATTTTAAAATATTTTTTAATATTTTTTTATGATAAAATATTAAAAATTTATTAATTTTCACAATATTTTATTTACAATATTTTATTTTATCTTTTTCTATTAACTTATAAAATAAATTTAATATTATTATCAATAAAAAATTGTTATTAACATTAATAAAGTACTTTGTTTAATTATTATCAATAAAAATATTTATAATACAAGTTTATATTTATATTTTATTTTTTAAATTTATTTTTTATAATATGATATTTAATTTTTTTCAATAAACATTAATATTTAATATTACATAAATCAAATTTTTATTCAAATATTTTTTATATTTAAATTCATGATTTAATATTAATAATGTTAGCAATAAGTGGCATCAAAAGGGGGGTGAATTGATGTTATAAAAATTAAAACTTTAATTCTTATTTAATTCAAATTTTATTCCTCTTGATATTAATTAGTCTAGCAGATTAATAATGCACAACGAAAAATTAAAAGATAAGGGAAGAAAGATGAACACAGAGAATTTATACGGGTTCGGGTTAAACCTTAACCCTACATTCAGTTCCCAATCACCTCAACCTGAGATGATCCCGCACTCTTATATCTTTAATTTATTACAAGTTTTACAACCACTAATCCCAAGTGAAACATGTAAAAATACAAATTAAAGATTATACCTCACAATCTCTTGAAAACCCACAAGAGATAACCAACCATTCCTTGAGTCACACAAGGAATGAAACACCTTCCTTGAATCACACAAGGAATGAAACACTTTCTTTGAATCACACAAGGAAAGACAAAACACCTCCTCTGAACAGCCTCAGAGGAAGATCAAAATAAAAAGATATCACCTGGAGTGACGCTTCCAAAATGTAGCACCGGCTCTGCTCAAGAGTATCCTCAAGATTTTTCTTAGAAAGATGAATGTACAGTAAAATATTTTTTCTTTCAAAACATTTAAAATATTGTGGCTCAGGATACTCAAAGAAAAAGTATAAAGCTTTTCAGAAGAGAATATGTCAAAGAAAGCGTATGAATGGTGTATTATGAAAAACCTGATACCCTTATTAAATAATCAAAATATTTCAAATAAAATATTCTTTATTTTATTTTAATTTGAAAACAAATATTTACTCTGTTCAGAGCCTCACAACGTTCAAAAATCTCAGTCAAAGATTCTCTTTTATTTTAGGAGGATTTTTAGCAATGTTTATTTTTAAAAAATATTCGAACATAATCGATTATATTATCAACATAATCGATTATCACTGAGAGAAATATCTTCATATTAAAAATAGATAATCGATTACATAATCGATTATTGCCGCAAGCCTGTTATTTTAAAAAACACATAATCGATTATATAATCGATTATTGCCGCATGCTTGTTATTTTCCAAAAAGGCATAATCGATTATCTAATCGATTATTGGCGCAAGCATTATATTTCAAAATCACATAATCGATTATATAATCGATTATCCCAGTTTTATTATTTTCGAAAATAGTTTTCCAAAAAATGATTTTCTTGAGAAAATACTCTAAGCAGAGTGATGATTACCTTTTGATAACATGCACTCCTAACTCTAAACTAAGTCTTTATATCTTTGAGCTTGCTTTCAGTCTTGAATTTTCTTGATGTCCTTAATCTTGATTTTCTTGATGTCCTTAATCTTGATTTTCTTGATGTCCTGATTCTGATTCTTGATTTTCTTTATCATTATTAAAACCCTTGAATTCTTGTGTAGAGTTGTCCAGTCTTCAAATATTGGTAACAATCTCCCCCTTTTTGATGATGATCAAGAAAAATATAATTGTACCTGTGTGTTGAGACTAATCCAGAAACTTTCAACAACATTAGTATTAGTTAGTATAAATAATTATAAAAACTCCCCCTGCTTATTTTATAATCCAATAGTCCACAAAATAAGCAGAAATCAACACACATAAATAATTCTCCCCCTTTTTACTAGATCATTATTAAAAAGGACAATAAAGAACACAGCTCAAAAGAAAAAAAAAACGCAAACTTGGATTGGGAGATGTAGATTCCTTCCTTTAGTTGTTTGATACCACTTGTACCACTTGTTGTTTGATTTGTAGTCCAAGAAATAATGTTAGCTCCCCCATCATTGAAATTTCAAATTCTTCCTGCATAACAAACATATAAATTTTGGTCCCCTTTTCTATTTTGGGTCCTTAGGGGTTAGTATACACATTCTCAGTTATTTTAGCAATTTATTATTGATTAAAAAAAATTAATCATAAAGATTAACACGAACCCAAACAAATTTTCCTGAGGGAACACCTACATGTTTTA
Organism: Macrotyloma uniflorum; assembly: GCA_016859785.1. Classification (NCBI taxonomy): domain Eukaryota; kingdom Viridiplantae; phylum Streptophyta; class Magnoliopsida; order Fabales; family Fabaceae; genus Macrotyloma; species Macrotyloma uniflorum. Next base: position 81,469 of record BDMB01000137.1, read on the forward strand.
TTAAACATTTATTTACTGTATGACCATGTTTCATGCAGTAAAAACATTTTGTTCTTGAAAGAGTAGGTTTATAGGTTTTATTAAAACTGTTCACAAAAGAATTTTGAAAACTTGTTTGTGTAGATTCTTTTACAAAAATCGTCTTTTCTTTTTCTAAACCCTTTTTAGAGATGAAACCAAGTCCAGTTTTACTATAACTTTCTTTTTGAGAATTTAAAATTTTATCAAGATTCACACTTGATTTAGAAAACTTTGAAATTACTTTTTCAAGACTAGAAATTTTGTTTTCTAAACTTTCACAATTTTCACAACTTTTTCTTTTTGAAATTGTTTCTAATTTTTCTAAATTTGATTTCAAAATTTCTTTTTCCTTTTCAGCATCTTGTAATTTATTTTCCAA
>BDMB01000137.1:83916-155586 GCA_016859785.1 Macrotyloma uniflorum
TACGCTTGCATATTCTGAAAAATTTTCTTACTTTTCTTCTTTTCTTTTCCTTCCTTCTTTGCATATGGGCACTCGAATTTAATGTGGCCCATTCTATTGCATCCGTAACATAGACATTTGTAGCTTGAAGAAGGACTTGAAAAGGGATTGCTTTTCTCCTTCTTTTGATTTTGATTTTTCTTGTTCTTTAGAAACCTGGAAAACTTTTTCACAAACAAAGAAAAATCATCAGTAATAATCTCACCTTTTTCAGATTCATCTGTTTTTAATGCGAGAGTCTTCCTATTGTAATTGTCCTCTCCATTCTTTAATCTTTGAAGTTCCAGTTCATGTTCTCTTAGTTTTCCAAACAAGGTTGCTGTATCCATTATGGTCAAGTCTCTTGATTCCCTAATTGCTGTGACCTTTGGTTGCCAGTTTCTGTCCAGGGACTTCAATATCTTTGTGTTGAGTTCTTCCTTATCAAAACTCCTTCCCAAGGCTTCCAGGTGATTTACAATATGTGTAAACCTTGTCTGAAAGTCTCCAATACTTTCATTCGATGCCATGGTTAAGAGTTCGTACTCTTGTGTCAAGGTATTCTTCCTTGCACGCTTTACTTCTTCTGTACCTTCATGTGTGACCTCTAGTGTGTCCCACATTTCTTTGGCAGTCTTGCACCTGGAAATCCTGTAAAATTCACTAAGGGTTAGTGCAGAAACAATGGCATTCCTAGCCCTTACATCGTAATGTGCTCTCTTATTTTCATCTAGCGTCCATTGTAAAAAGTGCTTTGGTGTGGTTCCTTCAGTTGGTATGAATGGACCGTTTTGCACTGCATCCCAAACTCCATAATCTAGGGTTTGAAGAAAAATCTCCATCCTTGCCTTCCAGAACGGGTAGTTGTCTCCTTCAAAGAGTGGCGGTCTGTTGATTGACGCTCCTTCCCTGTAAATTTGATTCTGCATAAACATCTCACAAGATCGATTAGAAATACCTTATCAGACCAAGCTCTGATACCACTTGTTAGCAATAAGTGGCATCAAGAGGGGGGGGGGTGAATTGATGTTATAAAAATTAAAACTTTAATTCTTATTTAATTTAAATTTTATTCCTCTTGATATTAATTAGTCTAGCAGATTAATAATGCACAGCGGAAAATTAAAAGATAAGGGAAGAAAGATGAACACAGAGAATTGATACTGGTTCGGGTTAAACCTTAACCCTACATTCAGTTCCCAATCACCTCAACCTGAGATGATCCCACACTCTTATATATTTAATTTATTACAATTTTTACAACCACTAATCCCAAGTGAAACATGTAAAAATACAAATTAAAGATTATACCTCACAATCTCTTGAAAACCCACAAGAGATAACCAACCATTCCTTGAGTCACATAAGAAATGAAACACCTTCCTTGAATCACACAAGGAATGAAACACTTTCCTTGAATCACACAAGGAAAGACAAAACACCTCCTCTGAACAGCCTCAGAGGAATATCAAAATAAAAAGATATCACCTGGAGTGACGCTTCCAAAATGTAGCACCGGCTCTGCTCAAGAGTATCCTCAAGATGTTTCTTAGAAAGATGAATGCACAGTAAAATATTTTTTCTTTCAAAATATTTAAAATATTGTGGCTCAGGATACTCAAAGAAAAAATATAAAGCTTTTCAGAAGAGAATATGTCAAAGAAAGCGTATGAATGGTGTATTATGAAAAACCTGATATCCTTATTAAATAATCAAAATATTTCAAATAAAATATTCTTTATTTTATTTTAATTTGAAAACAAATATTTACTCTGTTCAGAGCCTCACAACGTTCAAAAATCTCAATCAAAGATTCTCCTTTATTTTAGGAGGATTTTTAGCAATGTTTATTTTTAAAAAATATTCGAACATAATCGATTATATTATCAACATAATCGATTATCACCGAGAGAAATATCTTCATATTAAAAATAGATAATCGATTACATAATCGATTATTGCCGCAAGCCTGTTATTTTCAAAAACACATAATCGATTATATAATCGATTATTGCCGCATGCTTGTTATTTTCCAAAAAGGCATAATCGATTATCTAATCGATTATTGGCGCAAGCATTATATTTCAAAATCACATAATCGATTATATAATCGATTATCCCAGTTTTATTATTTTCGAAAATAGTTTTCCAAAAAATGATTTTCTTGAGAAAATACTCTGAGCAGAGTGATGATTATCTTTTGATAACATGCACTCCTAACTCTAAACTAAGTCTTTATATCTTTGAGCTTGCTTTCAGTCTTGAATTTTCTTGATGTCCTTAATCTTGATTTTCTTGATATCCTTAATCTTGATTTTCTTGATGTCCTGATTATGATTCTTGATTTTCTTGATCATTATTAAAACCCTTGAATTCTTGTGTAGAGTTGTCCAGTCTTCAAATATTGGTAACAAATAATAATTATATTTAAAAATTTAGATATTTAAATTTTTATATTTAATATTTATTTGTATTGTTTAATTATTATTAATATTGAATTTTAAAAATCTACATTAATTTATATAAATATATATAATATAATTAATTAATTTTATTGATAAATATTATTTTATTAAAACTTTTAGTTTAATAAAATATTTGACTATTTAATATTTTTTTCTATATTTGAAAAAACAAAAAAAACAATAAAATAACCTGCATATCAGGTAAAAGCTAGGAACGTGAGAATTTACATGTTCAGAATTCGAGTCTTAGGGACCGAATTCTTCTAATCACAGTAAACAGATTAATTTTTGGAAATAAATTGATAATGGATTCAGTTTGACAATTTTTTTATTAAAAAAAGTATTATTTTAATGAAAAATTCATATGCTTCTTTTAGTTTAGACAGTATGATAATATGATAATCATATTTAGACAACTAATTAAAGTACAATAACAGTTTATCCTATTATATATTATGTATTCATACTTAAACTATTATTCTGAAATAGTTATAAAAGAACAAACCCAAAATAATAATACAAAATAAATTCGTAATGATAATATGAGATAGTAAAATGAAGAAGAGAGAAGACGGTACAATATAATACACACTAGTAATAATAATAAAAAAAATTTAAATTCAGTTTAGATAATTTTTTAATAGTAATAATTACTATTTTGAAAATTGGATTGGACTAGTTGGATTGTCATTAAATTGATAAAAAATTTGAAAAATTAACTAAAATCAATAAAATTGATACAACTAGTTGTGATGAATATTTGGATAAGATAAGAAGGATTATTGTTTGTTTGAATGTTTCCAATTCTTTTTATAGGTTTAGGAAGGAATTGAACCACGTTTTAAAGTTAAGAGAAGATATGGTGTAGGTTCGTAAAGCAATCAAGGATTACATATGAAATTAGGTCTTAATTGGAGTTGTATCCAATCATAGCCAAACAAAAGACACACCATACGAGAAAAACATACCAAGCATAGAATGGGAAAGACGGTTAAAATATTAAAAAAAAACAAACATATTATAATAATAAATAAGATAATATTAAGACAAAAATAAACATATTATAATAAGATATGATAATATTAAGATAAAAACAAGCATATAAGATATGATTTTCTAAAAAAGACATGATAATATTAAGACAAAAACAAACATATTATAATAAGACATAATTTTCTAGAAAAGTCTCCCTTTTTCTTAAATAGGTAGTAGAACATATCTTTTACTATTGAAATCATTGAATCATCTTCTTCTATATCTGCAAGTGGCTGCTACAGTAACTGTGACAATAAAACAGGGTGCAACAGAGTGGAACACAGTAACTCATGCACGTGAAATGGCATGTAAAAAACTTATGTATTCAATGTAGAGAAGTAGTTTATATACAGATTGAAAGAAAAGAATCAATGATGAGAGAAAACGGTATTGTTATAAAATCAGTTATATAATTGTTGGAGAGTCATAACAGTGTAACTGATTTTCCAATAGCCCCCTTCAAACTGGCTCATGAATATTCATAATGCCAAGCTTGTTGATAACACAACTAAAGGGACCAGGTTCTAAGGGTTTAGTAAAAACATCAGCAGGCTTATCCTTTGTTGAGATAGGTAGGAGACGAAATAATCCAGCTTGAAGTTTCTCACGTACAACATGACAATCAATTTCAATGTGTTTAGTTCTCTCATGGAAGCTTGGATTGGAAGCTATGTGCCTTGCCGATTGACTATCACAATACAATGTTGTAGTGGAAGACGTGCGTATGTTCAAGTCACTCAGGAGATACGTTAGCCATTGGAGTTCATAGGTTGTAGTACCAAGGGCTCTATACTCAACTTCAGTGGAGGATCTAGAGACAGTGCTTTGCTTCTTTGATCTCCAACTAATGAGAGATGAACCAAGGAAGATACAAAAACCAATGATGGATCTTCTAGATTCGGGACAAGCAACCCAGTCTGAGTCATTGAAAGCTTTAAATTGATGTCCAGAGTTAGCAGGAAAGAACAATCCTTGGGCTGGAGCCTTCTTGATGTATCTGAGAATACGATGCACAGCTTTGAGATGTTGATCATTAGGTGTTTAAATAAATTGACTCAATGAATGCACGGCATGACTGATATCAGGTCTGGTGTTGGTGAGATATATCAATTTCCCGATAAGTCTCCGATAGGCTGTAACGTCCTCAAGAGGGGTACCAACTTCAAACTGCTGCTTCGGTTTTTTAATCATGGGAGTTTTGGTTGGCTTGGCTCCTAACATTCCAGTTTCGGTAAGTAAATTCAATGCGTATCTTCTTTGATGAATATGGATTCCAGACCGTGAATGTGCCACCTCAAATCTGAAGAAGAACTTTAGATCCCCTAAATCTTTTACTTTAAAACTTTCATCAAGGTAAGATGTGATTTGCTGAATTTCTTCATGCGAATTACCTGCAAGAACTATATCATCCACGTACACCAACAATGTTGTAAAGGAATTATTAGTTTTCTTTATAAATAATGAATGGTCAAATTGAGATTGGTCAAAACCAGCTTCTTTTAAGGATGATGAAAGCTTTGCATACCACTGCCTACTGTCTTGTTTTAAGCCATACAATGATTTCAGAAGCTTACATACCTGACCTTTCTTTTGTATACTAACCCCTGGTGGTGGCAGCATGTATACATCTTCATTCAAATCACCATGGAGGAAGGCATTGTTAACATCAAGTTGTTTCAAGTGCCAGTTTTGAGTGGTAGCTATAGCTAATAGGAGTCTAACAGTGGTGAGCTTGGCCACTGGTGAAAAGGTATCCAGGTAATCCACCCCTTCTAATTGAGTGTAGCCTTTGGCTACCAATCGGGCCTTATAACGCTCCATAGTCTCATCCGCTTTGTGTTTCACCTTATACACCCACTTGCACCCAATGGGCTTCTTTCCTTGAGGTAAATATGTAATGCGCCACATTTTATTGAATTCTAGAGCATTAATTTCCTGTTCCATCGCTTTCTTCCAGGCTGGGATATCCTTTGCCTGATTATAATTTTGCGGCTCAACAATTTTAGAAATGGCTTTTGTAAATAGAAGTTGTTTGCCAGATAAGTTCCTGTAGCTTAAAACAAAAGAAATAGGATATAATTCATTTTTACAATGACGACTATTTTTGTTGTTTATGGAGTTTATTAACTCATGGTGATAGTCTTTAAGATAGATGGGCGTTCTCTTATTTCTAGATGACCTTCGTAATCCTTGGTTGTCTTCTTCAATTGCCTCAATTGAACTGTCTTCCTCAGTGACATCGATTGACTTGTCTTTCTCAGTTGCATTACTGCTTTGGCCAGTACTATTTTCACTGTCGTTGTTATCATCTCTTGCTTCCTCACTGTATTCTCTCTGATGATTGCTTCCTTTAGTCAGGTAGTTGAACAGCTCCTGTTGTTGACATTCCTCTTCATTCCTGTCATTTTCAATTTTAAAGGGGAATATGTTTTCATAAAAAATAACGTTCCTAGACACAAAAATCTCGCGAGTTTTGATATCTAAAACAATGTATCCTTTAGTTCCTTTTTTGCTTCCTATGAAAACACACCTTTTTGGCCCTTTGACCCAGCTTAGTTCTGTTGATATCACTAGTAGAAACAAAACATAATGATCCAAAGGCTTTAAGGTCCTGTAAATCAAGAACGAATCCATGAATCAATTCGAAAGGAGTTTTATTAAAAATCACTTTGGATGGTATTCTGTTTATAATATGAACAACATGAGATATGGCATAGTTCCAAAAAATAGTGGGTAAATTTGATTGAAATAAAAGGCAGTGAGTAACATTTAAAATATGTTGGTGCTTTCTCTCAATAATGGAATTTTGTTGAGGTGTACCAGCACATGATGTTTGATGCATAATACCATATTTGTCATAGAAATCTTTGTACAAAAATTCTCTGTCATTATTAGTTCTAATACTTTTGATATTCTTATTGAAAATGTTTTTAACCATTATGGCAAACTTGATTAGCATATTTCTGGTTTCACTTTTGTTGTTCATAAGATGGATCCAGATGAATCTACTATGATCATCCACAATAGTCAAGAAGTATTTATGTCCATGTACAGATGTTTCCCCTAAAGGACCCCCAATGTCAGCATGAATAAGGTCAAAGATATGTAAAGATCTAGTGTTACTATGGGGGAAAGGCAATTTATGTTGTTTGGCAAAATGACAAGAATCACACACATTATTCCTATCAAATTCAATATAAGGAAAAATTTTACTCATTGACTGCAATATTTGGTTTGACAAGTGTCCAAGTCTGTGATGCCAGAAGGTATTTCCTTTATTTATTCCTGATTGTTTGTTGTACTGGTAATGTTGATGAAGTGCTTATTCCTTCCAGCCTTGATGTAATAGAGTCCATTTTTCATTTTAGTTGTTCCAATCGTCTTCGCAGATGTGGCATCCAAGATCTGACAGCTCTCATTAGAGAAAGTTAGTATGCAATTCAATGATTTAATTAAGCAATGAGCAGAAACCAAAGTAAATGTGAATTTTGGTATATACAGAATGTTGTGGATAAAAAGAGTTTTAGTCAACTTAATGGATCCAGCATATTCCGCATTTATAGTTGACCCATTCAGTTATTTTATCATTACGGGTTTAATTTTATGTAAGCTAGTAAACTGAGATGCATTATGTGTCACATGATCAGTGGCACCAGTATCCAATATCCAAGTTTCAGTAGTAGAATTATCTTCTTTAGACAACTTAGAAAGATTCTCAACAATGTAACTGTTTATTTTATGCTGAGACTGCACTTTGGATTCTTGTAGCATTTTCAAAATTTGCTGCATTTGTTCTTTTGTGAATTGGATATTTTCTTGACTTTCTTCTTGTTGTCTCGTGCTTGTGCTTTCTTCAATTTTCTTCTCACTGATTTCATTACCTGAAATAAAACTGTTAGCAGTGTATTCATTTTTCTTTTTGTACCATGGAGGAAAACCATGTTTGGAGTAGCACTCCTCAGCTGTATGGTTAAGTTTATGATAGTAGGTGCACTGTTTTTCGTGGTTGGGGTTCTTCCCTCTCCCTTTGGTGGCCCTCCAGTTTCTTTCATACTGTTTGTTGTTGGATTGAGAGTTGAAAGAATTGGAAAAGTGCTTTCCTTTGATGGAATTGATGCCTGTAAGCTGTCTTTCTTGTTGAAGGACAAGAGAAAAAACCTTTTTGATGTTGGGAAGAGGTTCCATGAGTAATATCTGAGTCTTGATAGTTCCATACGCATCCCCCAACCCTTTTAGAAAGCATATAATGTGTTCGAATTCTTTGTTCTTGATAACAGTTTTCATTGTTTCACAATTCATTTCACAGGAACAGCTAGCCGTTGGCCGAAGAGACTCAAGTTCCTCCCATAGCACTTTAAGATCAGTGAAGTAATCTGAAACCATACGTTCTCCTTGGTGAATGGAGTGTATTTCCTAGAGAATATCAAATATCCGGAAATGATCTCATTTTGAGAATCTTTCTTTTAGATCAAGCCAAAGATCTTTTTCATTTTCAATGTAGATAACACTCTTTGCAATTTGTTCATTCATTGATCTGGTGATCCAATAGAGTATCATGAAGTTGCACCTCTCCCATGCGTCATAAATTGGTGCGCTACGTTCAGGTTGATCAATGCTGCCATCAATGAATTTTAGTTTATTCTTTGTGAGGAGAGCTCTCTTCATTGATCTACTCCAGGAGTGGTAATTGGCTCCGCTCAATTGGTTGCTAACCAGAATCGTCCTTGGATTTTCGCCTAGGTGAAGGTAATAAGGGCTGACTGGGTTGCTGATATTATCAAGATCATCCATGGATATTCTTGCAAGGAAAAGAGAAGAAACAATTCAAGAAAATAAAGAAACAAGGATTAGAGGGCAACGTGTTACGCTTGCGGAAGCAGAGCGGGTCTTCACCCGCTCTGATACCATATTGAAATCATTGAATTATCTTCTTCTATATCTACAAGTGGCTACTACAGTAACTGTGAGAGTAAAACAAGGTGCAAAAGAGTGGAACATAGTAACTCATGCACGTGAAATGACACGTAAAAAACTTATGTATTCAATGTAGAGAAGTAATTTATATACAAATTGAAAGAAAAGAATCAATGATGAGAGAAAACGGTATTGTTATAAAATCAGTTATATGACTGTTGGAGAGTCATAACAGCTGATTTTCTAATATTTATATTAAATTAAGAGAGGGATTACATGAAATTTGTTTGTTATAATAATAATTACCAGAGATTTCTAACAGCTAATATATAAAAGATAATAAAATATATTTATGCACATTAACATATAAAAAGTTATTATAGGCCTAATTCACCCCCAAAACTAGTTCAATAAGGTGATATTTGCACTCACTTTATATATATTAATTTAGTCCTATCTTTAGTTGATATGGGATCTCTAACAAACACCTCCTTAAGTTGACACTTAGGAGTCACATGGAAATAATTGGTATGATTTACTTTAATTCAAATTCAAAACTCACATTTAAATGTAATTTTGGCTCCATTTCTTAAGTTTTATGACTTAGGAACTCTATATAAATATCTTTCATTTCTAATACAACTTTGATTCATTAATGAAATTGCAGAATTTGAGTTTTAAGAGAATAATATTTTTTTCTATTATGAATTTTATCTTGATTGGGAGAATCAAGTGACAACTTCAATATCACTATTCTTATATCATCATCAAGTAATAAGTAATATGAAATCCTCCATCCTCTTCCATGAGTTCTTCTCTTCCATTTTCTATTTTCTTCCTTTTTTAATGCTTGTTGCTTTTATGTTAATTTTGTTGCATTCATATGTTGATTTCATCTCTTCTCTTGAACAACAATTTTAAAACTATTGATAATAACAATTAAATAATATATATAACATACACAAATATTTGTTAAATGAATATTTATGATTTTTATATATGTCCACGAGTATCTACATGTATTCGTAGATATATATAAAAATATACATTTTAAACAAAAAATAAAATAAACATAAATAATTAGAACATATATTTATATTAAAAAAATAAATTTATAATATATTAATACTAAAAAAATTATTCAAATGTTTGTTAATGCAAAACCAACAATTTACTTTTATATATAATTAAAAAAAATTATATATATATATATATATATATTTATCTATTTTCCATTCTTTAAGGATTTTATATATTTATCACCATTTATAGTTTTGAAAAAAAAAAAGTCAATTCACAATTTAATTAGAATAAGTTATCATTTTCTATAAATAATAATTTATCATTTTTTTTAAAACGAATAAAATGTTAAGCACCATTATAAATGTTAAATCAAAAGGACATAAATAAATTCACATCCCATAATTCATCAATTATTTATCATAAGTTAAAATCTAATAAAATAAAAATATATATACCAAATTTATGAAAGGACAAAATAAAAAATCATAAAGAAAATAAGAAAAAATATATTTAAATAACATATTGTCTATTATCAAAATTAAAATATTAGTTTACTTGAATTATTTATTCCTAAAAAAACTTAAAATGTATACAACTTAACATAAAATTCAATAAAATAAAATGTTGTCTACTATCTAAACTAAAATTAATCATTATGATACTTATTGATTTTCTTTATAAAAGATATTCGAAATTTAAAATTTATTATTAATAAATAATTAATAAATTTTTGAAAGTTTGTACAACTAATTGATAATCACATTCTAGTCATATGTTTAATCATTCTTAATCATAAGTCTATTCAATGGAATCATACTTGTAGTCAATTTTGTATGGAAAATATCAGTGATATTAATAAAGAAAATGAAACTCCCAATGTAATCTCTTATATTACCCACGAAAAATCTTACTATAAAAAGTTAAGCCAGGATTATTGCTGAGATGTCCCATCTATATTACATTTAATAAATTCAACTAAGAGAAGAATCTATTTGACCTCGATAACTTTAAGAACTTTGTTAGAATGAATAGGAACACCAAAGTACTTAAGAATTCCAAAATCATCGATACTATTAAACATCACACCTTATGATATTATACCAGATATAGCCACATTATCCTTGATATCCTATATAGCTTGTTAGTATTTTGTGATTGTAGTATCTAAAGTTATTCCTAATTCTTCAAATGATCCAAATTATATGAACTATTAGATTTAAACATGTACTGAACTTGATTTTGTTTTTTTTTTTTCTTCATAATATCAATTATTGTCTCAAAATTGTTGATATAAAGTGACAAGTGAAAGCTTCCTCTAGTCACTACCCTAGCTATTTCACAAGTTGACAATGTAAAAACAAATTTAAGATAGTCTCATCACTAGTTTCACAATTGTGTCATAGAGAAACAACAATACCACCTATTTTTCTTACATCCTCATTTGTTGATAGTCTAATATGGAACATGCACCATAAAGTAAATGCACATGAAAGGATTATAAGAGCTCTAAATCAATTGGCTTAAAGAAACACACTATTGTCTCTATCTAATCTTCTTGCAAGCATCTTATATTTCTCTCCTCACCACTGTATTCTCCCGCTCTATGAGTGTATAGGTAGACAAAATCTAAGATACATTATCAACTTTACTTAAAATCTTTTCTATGACGTTCCCTCTACTAGACATTAACATGTCATTCACATTAGTCTTCCATTTGTTATGGATAACATTTGAAATTCTCTTACTTTCAGTACTAGTGTCATTTAAATACCACACATCCATCTCAAAATTTATGCTTTGACCATTTCTCAAAATCCAACTTGTATTGTCCTTGATAATAATACAAGTTTTATGAATACCTAACCAAATTAATGATGATTTATACTATGTTTAACTATTTTAGAAATATTACTCTCACCATAACCAAAATCAATCCTAAACCTCTTTCATTTTTAGAATTGTATATAATGAACCATTTTATAGTAATATTCTTCTTCCTAACAAAGTTACCTAATTATATGAAATTATGTAACCATTTATTAATCTCCTTAAACATGGATATATGTTAAGAGTAAACTTAGAAGAAATATTGTAATATATCAACTATCACAAAATTGATTAATTGTATTTTCCCTATTTTTTACAACTTAAATTGCAATAATGAAATACATTGGTGGAAAAATTTGAAAATGTTCCTTATTATTGGAAAATCAATCCTAACTAATTGTAGCACAAGAAAATATTAGAAGGAACAAAATCATATAAATTTATAACAATATTGGTATTGAAAAGATAATTATCTTAATTTATAATATTATTTGTTATTTAATTATAATAACTAATATTTTTTTTATTGTCAAACTAACTATAATTAAAGATAAAATTAAAAAAATAGTTAAAAAAATATCAAAATATAAAAATTAATAAATATTTTTAGAAAATAAAAAATATACAAAGTCACACAAAATAAAGTTATTCATATTTTATAAGAAAAATATTAATATTTAACTATAATATGTTAATTGTTTTTTTTTCATTCATTATTTTAACTATATAATATATATATATATATATATATTACAAATAAATTTTTTTAATATAAATTTTATTTAGAAATACTTTATCTACTAATATACTTATGAATTTGCTTCATAGGTGAGTATTTATGATGGTTTTCTCTATAAATTTTATTTATAAATAATGTTGAATTTTTTTATAGTGAGAACTTTATTCTATAATAGATATGTCAGCATAAAAGAAAGTACCAATACTAAAGTAATAAAAACTAGTATTTTCGAGAATATCAATTCTAATAATGAACACATTGACCTAAATTAACAATAATTTGAGGATAATCATCCATCATTTAGTGAGTAATTATCAAATTTTCAACTTGAATCACAACGCACTACTAGTTGCTCTATTTATAAGTAGTTGGAGGTTGTATTTGTGAAAAACACTGATCTTTTTGGAATAGTATCGACATGTTAGGTATCTATCATAATTTCATTTTTTATAAATTAACCATATTTATAGGAAGTAATGTATACCACATGGCTTGTAAACGTGGTCTTGGTGAAAAAAAAATCGATTGGTAAATGGAGAATGTTCACATAATACACTAATCTCAATAAACTTTGCTCAAAAGATTCATATTCATTGTTGACCATAGATTAATTTGTAGGCTCTACTTGCGTAAAAGAAATATTAAGTTTTTTCTATGTATATTATAGATACAATCAAATCAAAATGTACCACTCAGATGAATACAAAATTGTTACCATGCATACCAATGCTTAATGGATAAGGTTTTCAAAGACCTTATAGGTAATGTGGTGGTGGCATACATAAATGAAATGATGGTCAAATTTTCTAATATTAGTGTTCATCCACTACATTTAGAGTGAGCATTTACTGAGATCCAATGATACAACATGCAATTGAATCTCGAGAAATGTGTCTTGAGTATAGGAGGAAAATTCCTCAAATTCATGATCACTCAAAGAAGTATTCGGACTAACCTAAACAAATATGATGAAATTCTCTATGCATAGTCCTAGAAATATCATATAAATATGACGACTAAGTGGAAAGCTAGCATCCTTAACTCGTTCTTTGCTTAAGTTGGCTAAAAAAGCCAAATCATTCTTTAAGCTACTTAAAGCTTCAGATAGGAACAATAACTGTTTGAAAATGTTCTAACATATCAAGCAAGACATTGTATCTTTACATGTCCCAGCCCACCAATAAACTCCACACTTCTATTATATTTTATTGTAGCAAAGTCGATCATAAGCTTGACTTTAGTACATGTATATCATAAGCAAAATACTTTACAAGCTGCACCCTTCAACTTACTAAAATAAGTTACTTAGCAGTTGAAATTTTGATTCTAACTCTAATTAACTCAATCACATGACTTGACCTTGTAGTTCCAAAGTTTTAAAAATTATTGTTAGCATTAACTTTATAAGTTTGAGCTTGTTGAAACAATAGTAGTTTAGTTAGTAGAATTCTTAAAGTTCAATTTATGCTATGAAAGTTGAGCTTTCTTGAATTTCCTTAACTCGAGGAAAGACATGATTGGTGGACATTAAGTATTGATGGTTTATTAAATAAGAAATGAAGTGGAATCATGACAATTCTTGAAAGTGATAATCATATTGTACTTGAACAAACATTAAGATATGAGTTTAGCACATCTAAATATTAAACCGAATATGAGGCACTCATCACTAGCATTTGGTTAGCCAAGAAATAGGAGTAAAGCATCTACGATGTCAAAGTGACTCAAAGCTCATCATTGGATAAATAATAGCGGAATTCCAATTAATAAATCCTTAATGTAGAAGTATTACCATATCACAAGAAATCTAACAGATAGTTTTGAGAAGATTGACGTTAATCATGTTCTTAAAAAATAAATTAATAGAGTCGATATTTTATCTTAATTAATAAACATTAAGAAATTAATGCAATATTAATACTTATCCTAAAAACATTTATTTCATCAAGTTAGAATCAAAACAATATTCTTCATATAGATTTATTCATGTCTACCTTAACACCAATTATTCAGTACCTATCTCATGGTATTACACCCGAAGATGCTATGGAAGCTAAATAGTTAAGGAGAATGTTGGATTTTGACCACAAACTTAAAATACAACACAACTAAAAACCTATTAAAATTAATAAGCTTTGTTTGACTTTGAAATATTACACTTGTTAAATATAGTTATTGTGATCATGACTATTTTTAAATTCAAGCTCGAACATTTAACAAGAATATAAATTTGTGGAGAATTATCTTCTCAAATATTAAATATAAGTATATAAGTCTCAAATAAATAAGAAGTTAAGTATATCAAGCACATAATAAAATGTTGGAAATGCATAACATAGAATGTTGTTGGTTGAAATCACACCATAAAATGCATATTATGATAAAATTTTTATTTATTTATTAAAAAATAAGTTATGGTGTGTTTTTTGATTACTTTCTAAATTAATATTTTTACTTCATAATATATACCAAAAAAATATTATATTTAGGTATACTATTTAACTATGTTGTTATATTCGTTTATATCAAAATATTATTTCATTTCTAAACCTAAAAAGAAAAATCAAAACAAAATTAAGTAACTTGAATGTTGAACACCTAAGATTAGGAAGCATAACATAAACATTAAAGTATTTTACAAAAAAATAAATGGATTACATTAAATAAACTCATTCATTGTCCACTGTTTGGCTATCAATTACCTTTTTTCTTGATGTGAAACCCATTTAAGTCAATCCTTAAACTTAACATGATAGTTGGGTTATAGCCCTTTTGCAATAATCTGCATATACCTTAAGCAAATCCCTTTCAACTTCATGCAACTCAGCATTAGTCTTTTCAAGTTTTTCTTCAAGGTCTTTGCCTTCTCCTCAACCATCTTCTTTTGTTCCTCGACTTTAGCCAAACATATTTGAAGTTTGATATTCTTATCCAAGACCTTTTTCACTTCTTTTTCCACCCTTTGCAAGTGTTGCTTTAGATCTTTAGCTTCTTTTTCTATATTAGAAACCTTCTAAAAAAATCCTGTTCTCTTTGACCTTTACAAAAATAGCACTTTCGTTGCCAACTAACTAAGCAATGTTTTGTTTTTTGAACTCAGATTTTTTTTTCCAATTTTTTTACTTTTTCATATTGTCCCTTGATCACTAACAATTTTCAAAAGTAAATTATAGTCATATGTCATCATTCAATAGAATTCAAGCACCCAATACATCTTAAATTCTCATAAGTTCAACATTAAATAGGTGAAAAAAAAAGTTCTTAGAATTTGTTCTGTTTTAATATTTTAGATAAAAGATGAAATCGTATTAATTATATAATTGTGATTTATTCTTATTAATATAGTTGTGATTTATAATATCTAACCAAATTATCTAAAAATAGTAGTAGAAATCAAATTTAGAATAAGGTTCTCATTAATTATATTCCTAAAAGTTTGACCAACAATAGTTTGTATGTTGGGGAGTGTCGATAGCCTTTTGAATGATTTTCTCTGTCCAATAATTACAATTTTGCTTTTCTTGACAGGGTTTTCAAATGAAGCACCGAGACTAGGTTCACCATCGAGTGGTAGGGTTACTCCAAACTTTGCTCACACTTGCATATAATCAAAGTATTTCCCCATGATTTCTCTATAATAAAGAAGTAACATTAATGGTACATCAGGAAAAAATAAAGTGAATATATGAGAAAAAAATATTAACTAAATTATTATGTATCTAAGGAGGGGGTTAATCATGGAAAGATTTTCAACAATGGGGTAAATCACAACTATATAAAGGAATACAACTCCACTTTTTACCCAAAATCTCCCTTATATGTTATTCAACCTTCTCATTTCTATCCAATATGGAATTTTCCTCACCTACTCCTTGTGAGCCAGACGAACCTGACTCTGATACCACTATTAGGTATTTAAGGAAGGGGGTTAACACCGAGGAAATTTTCATCAATGGGGATAAATCATAACTATATAACTGAATATAATTCTACTTTTTATCCAAAACCTTAAGGTGAAGGGTTTGTGCGTCTTTCTCCCTTATATGTTATTCAACCTTCCTATTTCTACCCAATGTAAGATTTCAATTCACCTTGAACTCTAACACATATCAAGCTTGTTGAAAATAGAAATAATATCCTACTACTCATAGATTATAGAAGGGATGAAAGAATCTTTATGTCCGACTAATAATCTTTGGTCAACATGTGATTTAAATTTTATAGGAATTTTCAATGGATGGGAAATAAAGGGGTATGGTTGAAAAAAAAGAAAAAAGGAATGAGATGGATTTTCCTTATAACATTAATTTTGAAAATTATGTACTTGAAATTTTCTAAATAAATGCATACCGAGAACATGCCACCATCATGAGATCCATTCAAAGAGACATAATAGAATTTTTTTAATTGTACTTCAATAAGTAAAGATACATAAATTTTGTGGTCAAATTAATGTCACACAAAATTTGAGAGAAAAGTTCAAATGTTCAAATAAAGTTATCTTGGAACAATATTTAAAAACTTAACATCTAACTCTTAAAATCACTAAAAAGAACAATGATGTTGAGGTCTTTGAAAAGATATTCATAGAGAATATAAAGTCTTCATCATCACTAAAAAAATTTATGTAAATTCTCCTATCAATCAAATTAGCTTCCAAATAATAAATTTAGTTTTAGCATCTTTATAAATGCTAAAATCTTGATAGAAGTCTTCAACTATAGAAATAAATTGAGAAAAATAATGGTCAATTTCATCGAATATCCAATAATACTTAACATTCTTAATACATGGAATTTTTTTTTACGACTAACTTTAAGGTACTCTATCCCTCGACTTTGAGAGATTTTTTTGGATTTCTTACTTCTAATATATGTTTTATGTTTTGTAGTCTTAAGAATATTGACATCCTTTTCTAACAACAAATATAATTTTATTTCTCAAAATGAACCCAATCAACGAAGGTTGTCAAAACACAATAGAATATTGTTCTGTCTTATTCATTATTCTCAAATGAATATATATACAAATATATTATTGCACATTATATGTGCATTATTTCTATCATTTATTATTTTTTATATTTCCTTCCTCTAAACCTGCTAAGAATATTATGTACATAATGATAATATTACGTACATAATTAGATTACATAATTCTTGCCTAATCACAGATTTTCCTCAAAATAATGTCTCAGCCCAACAAAGATTTGTATATAGTTAAAAGATTAATTTTGACGAGATAATAAATCAATGTTTAATATTAGTTTAAAAGTTGTTAAAAATCTCATATTGATTATAAATAAAATTAAATTAATGTATATAAAATAGGTATAAACTTCACCTTAATAAACGAGTTGTATAAATATGAATTAAATTTAAAAGTTCATTTCTGTTATGATATCAGAACTTATCCTAACAAGTTTGTTAGGTTCTATTAGACCATCCGCTATCGAGTTGTTGTTGGATTACTGTTATGTTGGCCCACATTTGGGTTGGGACGTCTCAAATTTTAAAACATGTTCCTGAACATATTAAAGATATATTTGTATCCCAACTCGAATTTTAAAGCATGTTTTTGAACAGATTAAAATATATTTATAGAAAAAATAAATAAATGTTAAAATAATATATTTTTATTTAAATTAAATTTTATCAATTTAATAGTGATTACCATAAATAAAATCAATTTATGTAATAGTATGACGATGATTGTATACATAATTAATGACAATTTTGAGTAACCGTTGCTTTTACCTTTCAATTTTGATAATTAAAAAAGATAAATTATTATTTCTATTTTTAAAAATAAGATATCATAATAAAATTGTGCTAAAAGAATTAGGCACGGCGAATTGTTCTTTTTGGGTTATTATTAGGTGTAGCTTTATTAGGAACAGTTTTTTCATTTTTGTCACTACTAGAAAATGGGGATTCAATGTCACATAACAACGTCGGTTATACATATAACCGACGTTGTTTTACACGCGGTGGCATAATTGTAAATATAATTACATTTTTCACGTTGGTTACAAATTCAACCGTCGTAAAAAATATAATAACATCAGTTATATATTTAACCGACGTTGATAGTCTAGTATCAACGTCGTTTAAATGTATAACCGACGTTGATGGTTATTATTTCACCACTCTCAGCGCCCACTCTGCTATTTTCCCAATGCCCATTCTGCTATTTCACCACTCCCCGTTTCTCTCTCTCTCTCGCGAGTCCCTCTACTGCCACCAGTATTGACGACCGCCACCACCGCCGCCAGTGGTTGTTTCCATCTTGTCTGGTTGTTGTTGCCGTTGAGTTGATTCGTCGTTCGCATTTCCCTCTATCTCCATTCCTGGTAAAGGTTTAGCCCCTATCTCCCTCACTCGTTAGCTATTTCCCTTTGCAGTGACTGCTTTGTATATTATTCAAGGAGATTAGGATGTTGGTGGCGGACGACCACCCTCTAAATGAAGAAGCCAACAAAGGTAGTACTTCTAGATTCTTTTTTCTTTTTCTTTTTTCTCTCCTCAAGTCAAATTAAATAGAGTTTAAAACTAGTTTTGACGCAATTTTCTTAATAAAGTTGAAGTCTTTAATTAGAAAGCAGTCCAAGTTGAAACTTTTGATTGAATAAGAGCACTTGGTGCTTTTGGAACTTAATTTAAGTTTTGTTTTGAGGAAATGATTTGATTTGGGTGGTTGTGGGTTGGAACTGAAATTGCAGCAGAAGGAGAATTTGGAGGTGAAGATTTGAAGTTTTCAGGGAAAGAAAGGGTTGCGGTTCATTTACATTCAGTAGCCGAACGAGTTTTAGTGTGGACAACATTCACTGGCAAAACCATATATATATAGATCTATATATAGATCTCATCAATTGGAAAACAGGTAGTTTGAAAAAAAAAGAAACTGGAAAGAATCGCATTTCAAGTGTCTAAGAGGGCCATCACATATCATATCAAGAGCATTGTTTGTCTCTTGGGTCGATCAATTCCTGCATAAAGGTAGGGCTGTAGCTTTACCCGTTGTCAGAATCGAATGTAACCTTCCGGTGAGGCCACCCCATTTATTCTTCATTTTGAAGGGTGGGATGGGAAAGGAGAGAGGGAACACGGGCTCCTTTCGACCAGATTACTGTAGCAAGATCCAAAGGCGGAGGAAGAGGGAGAGAAAGCGAGAGACATTATATTATAATCTTTCCACGTCGGTTATGAAAATAACCAACGTTATATTATAATCTTTCCACATCGGTTATTAATATAAATTTAACGTCGTCTGATTCAACGACGTCACATTAATCGATGTTAAATGTCTAATATAACCGACGTAAAAAAGCATTTTTCTAATAGTGTCTTAACCATATATATAATTATTACTTTGTAATATTTTTTTTATTCACAAAACATGAGAATTAATTTTTTAATTTTTTTTTAAATTAAACAATTCTAAACCATAGTTATTACCATTCAATTTTAAAAAAAAAAATGCTAATTATATATGAGTTTGTTATTAAATTTTTTTATTAATATATGTAACAAATTTTTTTAGCAATTAGATAATATATTAACAATAGACTATAATTGTTTATTTTTTAAAAAATTAGAAGATCAAATCTGCAATTAAAAATTTATAGGGACAAGAATTAAGTATTGGCGAAATTTTATAGGATCAAAAAGTAAATTTAACTATTTTTTATTTATAATAGAAGCGATAAATTTTGAATTTATAGAATTTTGTACAAGTTATGTAAACCTTAGAGAGCGTTTGGTACACCACACAAGATGACTATTTCACATCTTTACAACATAAGATTTGAAAATTAGGAATTATGTCTGCTTATCATAATTGGTTTTAAAATATTTATATAAGTTTATTAGAAATTAAAATAATTTGATATTTTTACCAAAATTTAAATATTTTATTATTGAAACGTAAATGAAAAATAGGAATGTACAGATATGTTATGCATGCAGTAACCTTTATATAACCCTACATTACTTTAATTAATAATTATTTAAGCATAAATACTAGATTAATAGAAAAGTTACGGTATTATTTTATATTTGGTCTAATCTTATATTACTTAAGTATAAGAATGAATCAGATAAATATCGATATTATAAATAAATAATAAATTATATAATAAAACTGGATTCTCTTTTATAATTTCACTTACAGTTTATATATTATTTTTGCAATATAGATTTTAAAATACATACTAACTTAAGTGTCGATCAATTCTTAAACAAAAAGCTTTTTGCATCAATAGAAGGAAGAGTGATATTAAAGTCTTTTTAGAATATTCGACCTTAATATTAACTTTCTTGTAAAAACAAAAAAAGTGTTCAGATGAGAAGAATAATAATACATCGAATTAAAAATGAAGGCATGAAATAAGTTTGATACCCATTCATTCTACCATTATAGGACACATTTTCCGCAAAACATGCATATAAAAATTGGAGAAAATTTTAATAGGTCCAACAATATTATGAAGTGCATACACCTAACTACGGTGATCAATTCTTGCATGAAACAAGATAACTAATTGATTGTTCAGACGTACAAGGTTTGTGAAACAAAAGCAAGTGAAACTTGGGAAATTTTTTTAACTCATCTTTTGCTGTGCAGCTTCGGAAATTCATTTGTTTATACAAGTAGAGAGGCATAAGCAGGTGCTATGTCTAAAGTTTAAACAACATTTGGGACCACAATTGAAGTACTGATAGATAGTAGTATCTAATTTCCACTTTTGGTCATGTGGTTAAATTACCAAGATACTGAAGCATCCAATGAAAGCCAAGAAAATAGGAAGTAGAAAGATTCCCGCACCTTCTGAGGCCAAATAAATGGAAGAAAAAGATGCTAAGACACCCCCATGCAGTTATTAATTTTGTTTGTCTAGACAGTGGAATATATTTGACAAAAGCTAACAAATTAGATTTCAAGGAAAGAAATGGGAACATGAATATATGTATGGCTAAAGAATTGTTTATTCCCTAAAATGTTTCAATCAATCTTCTCAATATACAGCTCAATTCTCCAGCTACTACTTTCAAGTTTGAACATTTTAAGACCCATTCAAAAAGCTAGGAACCTTATTGATCAAGGTAACCTATCTAGTTAGAAGTTCTGCAGGTCCATGCAGAAGCTGTGTACAAGCTTGTATCCTTCCATCCAAGCCTTAATGTGCCATCAACTTGTGCAAGGCTATACCCATAAGCTGGTGAAAACATGTTCAATATCAACTGAGCTTGAGCCATTGAATTGGCACTCATGGGAACCTGCACAAAACAGTGCCTAGCGAGCTCACTTCTCCACTGCCTAAACTTGTCTTCACCACTTCTCTTAGGGCCTCCTATGGCCAACACATTGTTGATCTCCCTAGAGAGAAGGCCATGCTCCACTCGGTGCCTGTTTGCATCATCATAGTGCAAGTATGCTCCAAGAGAATCAAAAAGGGTGGAGTAGTAGTGCAAGGAGCCCACGAAACGGTCCAAGAAAGACCCTCCATGGTTTATATCCTGCTCCACCAAGGTGATGATTCTTGGCTCCAACTCCTCAAGGAGCCTCAGTGTTTTCCAATCAATTCCAGTTGCATCATACAGTGAATGCTGTAACCAATGCACTGCCACTGCCTCACCAGGCTTTACATGTAACATGGACACATCAATTACTTCCCCAAACTTGCTTGCAATGGGGTGGAACTTCAACGACATGCCAAGCCTTCTCGCAAAGTTTGAGAGTTGTTTCCCAGTTTCAACAAGGACTTCCATTGAGGTTCCCAAACCTGTCATTGTGACCTGTGGTGGACCCTCCATTCTGGTGGCTAATATGTGGAAAAAAGCTGGCCATTGCAGCCCTTGCATGATGTCCAAGTCAATGATGTGAATGCTGTCACAATGGTTCACTGCCTCAAGGATTGCCTGGTTGGAAGTGAAGTGAGCAAATTTGATGAAAGGGGAAACGTTGTTGAACACTTGGAATGCTGAGTTAATGCTCCTGTGATCAACCAAAGGGGAACACACCCCAAGCCAAGAATTCATCACTCTGCTAGTCATGGCCTTGGCAAAATAAGCAACAACACGTTCAGCGCAAGATGCTTTGTAGGGTGAGGCCAGTTGTGTTAGTTCTAGTAACATATTATGAGCCTCACCCAGGTTGTCAACTGAGATTGCCACTGCACACTCCATTAGAAGGGTTATCAGGCTCAACCCTTGATCACAAACATTGTGGTTATGATGATCTAAACCTGAGGTGTTTGTTTGAATGTGAAGATTGAAGTTTGGGGGTCCGTTGGTGATAGCCTCGGATTGGGGTCTAAAACATGAAGGTTTTCTTTGAGTGAAGTTGGGTGAAAGTGAGGGAACAAAGTTGTGATGGGAAACCCTTGTTGGGTTATTAGCCATCGAGTTATCAGAAGTGGTTTCAGGTAAGTCTTCAACAAGGTGTTTGGTGAGGTCACCAATGTGTTCCTCCATCCAATCAGAGAGTTCATTCTGCCCCAAGTTTAGGCAGTGGTTTTCTGTTGCTGGCTTTGGATATAGATTTGATGGGATTGGAGCTGAAAATGGCAAGGAAGTAATATTTGAGTAGTGATCCCACGTTTCATGCATGTGGGGACGAATCATGTTTGGATTATAATTTGCATGAACAACCTCGAATCCCACTTTCATCATAGAAGGATCAAATAATGCAAGAAATGTAGATAGGCAAAAGAAAGAAACAAGTAGCAAAACACAAAGAAGTGGTGGAATAAAGGAGGAGAAGGAGTAAGAGGGGCTTTGAAGAAGAGGTTTGTGTCACTTTTAAAGGCAAAATTTGATAAAAAAAAAATAAAAATAGGAGTTTGTATTGTATTGTATTGTATTGTCAATGACATTGCCAATTCCAGAGGATGGCCGGCATAGTGAAGCCATTAAGAAAAAGATAAGTGACTAGAAGCTAATCATTACACGTCGATTTGGCAGTGATTTTAATATTATAGTAATGAAGTTAAATGTTTCTAAGCTTTTACATGGCTTAACTGTTTGAGCTATTTTTCAAAGTTGATGTGAATGGCTTCGAGAGGGACGTTTTTGTTTGTCGTGACTATGGCGATTGAGAAGGAGCAACTACCCTATATAAACAATAATATGATTAATGTCATCATAAACTGTAGTGAAAATTGCTTCTGAGTTTTTTATCTTAATGCTCTCTGACTTGGCACTTGGCACTTGGCACTTGCCAAAACCCACTCTGGAATTGCAATTATCAAAATCCCAGGTCACAGATTACGTTGCTTATTAGGAATGAAATGGAAATTATTCAGACACTGAAATGATGTATTGCATTCTTATAAGAACAGTATTGGTCTAGTGCAGAGATGAGAGAAACAAAAACACATGATTTATCTTATCTTATCCAAATCACCTTCTTCAGTGAGCAATGTGTTTTTACATGAACACTTTTGAATCTTGAAAGTTTAAATTAGTGTAGTTAGGAGGATTCATCTTGAAAAGTAGCTTTTAGATGAAAGTGATGGGTAAGTTAGTTTATTAAGGGTGTAGGGGTATGCAATGACCGTCCCAATTATTTTAGCATGCTACAGTGACAGTTTAATAGAGAAAGATTATTGATGTCTTATTTTGATTAGAATGCAAGTATTGAGATTAATAAAGAAGATGAAGTTAATAATGATTGATTAGACATTTAATGTGTGTAGTTGCGTATTAATGTGGATCAGAGGTTTCAGATTAATTTTGTTTTCTTAACATGTTTTAAACCACACGGCACATGAAAATAATGCTATGTGTAGCGTATCTATGGGCTGGTTCATGCTATTTTTGTATATTATTATTATTATTATTATTATTATTAATATTATTATTATTATTATTATTATTATTATTATTTTCTCACTTTGACATTTTCTTCATTCTGGCTGCTTCATAAAAATGGCTTCATTGGCTGTGCTATAGAATCTCATTATTTTATATTTAGAAGAAAGTAAATAAATAAATTATGGGACCATTCCAATGTATTAAAAAAGAAGTATCACTGTCACTGTAAATATATGAAAAAAATCAAATGTTGGAACAAAAGGAGCCAGTCAGAATATCTTCATTGTACAGAAAATTATATATTTTTTTTAAAGAGAGTTAAAAAAATATGGACAAGTTGTATTTTCAAATGTATTTTCTAATGAATAATTGTCGTATTTTAAAATACGAGTTAATATTGAAGTCGTGGAATTATATATTTAAAAATGACCTTATTCTGAAATAACGTCTTCAACTAATTTTTTTAATTTAAATTATCTTTAAAAATAATACTTCAATTTTATTTTTAACAAGAAAGGTGACTTTTTAAAACGCATTATTTTGAAAATAAAAATGTAAAATCATATTTTAAAACAGATTTATTATTAAAAATAGTAGGAGTCGTATTTTATTTTAATATATGATTTATTTGCATCCGTCATTTAAAAAAAAAAAAAAAGTTCTATTTTGATGATTTTTCTGGTTAAATTAGGTTTTGAAACACTAACTAACACCATGTTTAAAGCTTATCTTAATCTCTCTGCACTACGTATATCTTATATTTGAATTATGATGAAATAAAATGATAAAAGAAAAAAATTGTATAGATTTGTTTTAAAAGAATCATGTGTATGTGTATATTTAATTATGTAAATTACACTTTAATAATATTTTTATTAAGAATTGTCATACGGTAATGATAAATTATGTATAATTTTTTACAGCTAAATATATTTTTAAATCTCTGTAAAATTAATAAGCTTTAATTTTGGTTCTTATAATTTTTTAAAAATTAAAATTATTATTTTTAATCTTCATAAAATGTATTAATTTTAATTTTAGTTTATGTAATTTTCTCTATTCCTCTAAAAATTCAAATCACTATTTTTAGTGCCTGATATTTATTTTAAGATAAATAAATAATATTTATTTTATAATTTTCTTAAGTGCTCACATGTTGATATTATATCATAATCCTAGGATGCATCATTTAAAATGCTCAATTGACTTTTTATTCCATTAATGAATATAATCGCATTTTCTAATAACATATTTAAGATTTTTTTATTAAAAATTGCATTTTCTATAAAATATTAAAAAAATAGTAACATATATTAATAATTTGAACTGTTACACTTTTTAAAAGAAAAAAACTATTTTTGATTGTTGAACTGTTTTCCTAGGGATAAGAATGTGTAAGACTGTTTTGATTAATATAATAGTAATATAAAAAATTTATATTGCTAAAGATATGGATAATTTTAGATTATATTTGAAAATATATTAGTTCAAAAGCTAATTTCTAAACTAGCTTCTAGTTAAAAAGTTTATAATTAAGAGCCATTAAATTAATTTATGAATATAACTATTTATATAAACTATATTGTATCAAATTAATGCATTATGTTTTCAAAATAATGTCTTATTAGATTAAATAAAATTTTTATGATACATAAGTTAATATATTAGTATTTTATTATATGAGTCCTAATTCTACTGTCTTTTTGCTAAGAAAATTCTCTCCTGACCTGACATCTGTTCCCGTACAAGGTACATGATCATAGTAGTCACCAAAAATAACAAAACAAGTATGGTAAGTTAGTGATAGAAAAAAAGCATACATAATTTTAATAAATTGCACAGGATATTTACTACAATTACATCCAAGTGTAAGAGCCTACTAAGACTTTACATATAATCAAATTCACACCTCACAATCAAGACTAATGCCTTCTGGAAGACCGTATGGATCTCAGACATTTAAGGTTAGCACCTGATATATCAAAATATGTACCATGGATCTTGTAACGATCGACTAATTGAGTCTTTTTCACCCCAGCGCCATCCATGTATCAGAGCAGGACCACGGGTCTTGTCACGACCGACTAACTGAGTCTATTTCACCTCAGCACCATCCCCTCACTACTCATAACCAACACTACATCAAGGTAGCCCCATCTAACTTCCTCATTTGAGTAATTGATGGGACCTTCATCGACATCTCACCACATGTGGTCTCAGTCTACATGACCTTGATCCACATTAAGGTCTGGATAGGAACTACACGGCCTCTTGCCCATCTCACCACATGTGGTCTCAGTCTATATGACATATCCCTAAATTCATACACACTAAACTATTACATGCCACATTTCATTCACACATTAACTTTCTTCTCAATAGGAACTACACGGCCTCTTGCCCATTTCATATTCATCATTCTCAATCATACATTTCCACTCATCATTCAGCTCAAATTGTACTACTTTGTAGTTCAAACATACTTAGACAACTAAACAAGGAATTACAACAATTCAAAATTCCACTATCATAGTGGTCATTGAACATATTATTCTGCATAATAATCTCATCAAATACCACTAGATTTCCAATCATGTTACAAGAACAATGCATTTAAAGTAATTCCCAATATCTCAGATTCACTTCATTATTGCAACATAAGCACACTCAATCAGAACAACAACCAAGCCCTTGATCAATTACTCAAATTATAATAGTTCAATTTAACAGATTCCTAAATCATAGTATTCAAATCCAAACCAACATTCCACTCTTAATCAAGGATAGTAATCCACAAACAGGTCACTTACTCAGTTCTTAATCTATGCTCCCCTAATCCTATTGAACTTAATTTAAGACTAGCTTCCTTTGCCTACGTGTGATTGTTCAGATATCTTTTTTTTTTTTTTCTATTTCCCAAATCTAGGCCAAGCTCCAATTTCTCTATTTAGAGATTCTGCAGAAAAGTCATTTTGATTTACTGGACCTAATTCATAAATTTGATAAATCTAAACATGCTAAATCAGCTTATCTCATGTTCTTCTCAAGAAAAATTGATGAGTCAGGTAGTTCAAAATGGTTATCCTATAAAATTTCACAACTGAAACAAGAATTCAATTTATCTTAACTCAAACAAAATTCATCCCACCTCAGTCAATTTGCTCCATATCAGATTATCACATTTTGTTCAAGGATTCAAATAAAGTTCATGTCATGAGTCTAGTCACATCAAATTAATTTAGTCATGTTTTCATAAATTATTGGATCAATAATTCAAAATAATTTTTTCTCCAAAATTTCAATTACACAACTCTAATTTACTACATCACCAAGTCAACTCAAATCAGATTCATAGGTTTAAGAAGGTTCTACTCAATTGAAAGTTATACCACCTTTCATTTCAAACACATCAATAAGCACAATTTTAGCATACATTTCAATATAAGAAGTACGAAATTTCAGTACAGTGAAATCACAAATTCCACACCACTCTCAAATCTGTACATTTTCATACAACTTGGAACCAGATTCTTATCATTCAAAATTCAAGCAAACTCAATTTGTAATAAATAAGTATACCACTAAACATAGGCAGAATCTAATTTATCAATTCCACAAATCATGACAGCAATTCACAAGTGCAGATTCTTCAACCATTTAACACACACAGATTCAACCACAGTTCAGGGTATATTAGTCCATAACAGGTCCAAAATCAGATTTCTCTACAATTTAAAACTCAACCTAACACTAGCTTCCCTTACCTCAAAGTCTCCTAAAAACATATTGCAATTCCCTCCGTGAGCAAACTCTCAAATGCTTCAACGTTATGAGCGCCTACACCACAAATCCAACCCATTACCACAAAATTCCCTTTACATAGAACATATTAAAACCCAAAACATCACATGCACATATTCAAGAAACCCCAAATCAGTAACCCTTTTTCAAACCTAGAAAAAATGGAGTACTGAAAACTTACCCAAATTGAGATTCCAATCGGTTCAAAGTAATCTTGAAAGAGATTAAAGGTGAAAGAAAAATTTTAAAGAGAGAAGATAAAGAACTGGGTTCTTACACTATCAATTAAAGTAAACTATAAATATAAATAACAATATTAAATATGTTTATATGGTATTTTTATAAAATTTTAATTTTTACTGATAAATATATTTTGAAGATGTACTTACGCGGGCCGAGTGCCTCTCGGACGTCTTCTGTTCTTCTAGTATCCTAGCCGATAGTGGACTGAATGGAGGAGGTACCTGTGATTGCACTCTGACGCTCAAGTCAGTAAGAGATCAACAAGGTTTTTAGTAAATAGAGAGTAATGAGAATGTGTGTTACCTGGTTACCTGATCCTCAATTTATAATAAGAGAAAGGAGTAACAGAATACCTGAGTGGGTAGTAACTGACTACCCACTACGCAAGATCCATGCTTAGTGGGCTTTAGTTAGGATAAGCCGAGATGATATCGGCCTAGGACGAAACCCCTTCGGTCTAGTGGCCTATTAAGGGCAAACCGATACCTATCCGGTACACAAACCCCCCTAGTCATGAAAACCGAAAGGAGGTAACTTGAACCGGGAAGAGGTAGACATGACTATATGTTTTATTTGTGAATTCTGTTGAATTGATTTCGTTGGGAAGCTTCTAGAATTCGTTTGAGTAACTGAACATGATTTGAAGTGTCAAGGAAACTTCTGGAAACAAATCTGAGCGGGAAGCCGTTGAGTCTTGAACCGCTTCAAACACGTGGCCGTGCCTGATTCGGGGGAGGGATTTGTAACGTCTGCGCATGCAGCCTGGGCACAGGGCTCGAGGCAAATCACTTGAGTGCTCAGCCATAAAGGCGAGAAGTGACTAGCAACCCTTCATCTCCCTGGGGCCCCTATATAAAGGGCTTCCTGATATGCTTTCAACGCGCTCCACTATTTCGACTCTTTGAAATCTTCTCAGTTTTTCTTCGTCTTATCTTTCTTTCAGCTTTCAGTATGTCTTCTTCCTCTTCTTCAGATTCTGGATCATCCGAGAGGTCATCAACGAGGCCAAGCAGCGAGGGAACGAAATCATTAGTTGGGATGTCAAACATCGAAGTCCGGGAGGTGTCGAGGCCCCAAGAAGTACCTGAAGTGGCCATGGATTTGGCTCGCCTGGTGGAGAATGCCGAAGATAATTCGACATCCTCAAGTGGAGGGATACCTTTGAGAGAAAGATGTGCTTCTCCCTCCGGCTACAACTGGGTGGACCCCAAAGTCAGGGAGTTCAGCTCCCGTTTTTCACGAAAAAGGGAGGTCATGGATTTCACCTCGGAGCAAGCTATCATGGAGCCGGGTTTCAATGAAGACCTGGTGAGCCTTGCCCCCTGCTCCCCCTCTGAGCACGTATGCCATGGCCGAGAAGGGGCGACGGAGGATTTTTTCTATATGTACTCCTGCTTTTTCACGGATCTGCGGGTAAGGCTCCCATTTGATGCTTTTACCACAGGGGTTCTTGTGAATTTGAACCTTGCTCCAACCCAGCTTCATCCCAACAGCTGGGCTCTGCTGCAAGCGTTCCGAGTGCTATGCCGAGCACTCGAGATCGTCCCTACTCCTGGTCTTTTCCTCCACTACTTTTGTACCCGAGGGAGAGACTTTGTGTCTTGGGTATCCTTGGTGAGTCAGGCCGCCAACGTCCTCTTCAAACCATACATGGCGAGCTATAAAAACTTCAAGGGGGGCTTCTTGAAGGTTCAGGTGAAGGAAGTGGGAAAGCCCCATTTTTACGAGGGCGATCGTCCAAAATTCCCTTTCTATTAGACACGTAATCCAACAAAGTACCAGTATATTCCGAAGAAGAAGTTATCGGCTTACGAGCAGCGAGTGCTAGATATCTTAGAACAAATCCCTCGCCAGCTACCTTGCCGACCCCTTCTCGGCAACTTCCTGAATCCTCATCTTCCTAATAATCCTTCGGGTATGCATTTATAAATATCCTCGCATAGTCTTTGTTCCTTAACACAGCTAAATTTTCTTTGTTTTGCAGAGGCTTTAGGCGACATAGTCGATATGCCGAGAGGTGCCTTTAGACAATTGAGGGATCGCCTGGTAGCGGCTTCCCGAGAAGCTAGAGAGGAGAACCCCCCGATTGCCGATCCCCAACAACATGCTACACAACCACCCGTTGTGGTCGTTGAAGATAACTCCAGTCCAGTCCAAGTGGTATGCCGTAGGCCGAAGCGAAAGCAGCATGCATCGGAGCCACAAACTTTGAAAAGAACCCGCATAAGTCCAAGAATAACCGAGGAAATAGCGACTTCCTCCAACCCTATGATCCTTTTAAGCCATGATCTTCAAATGGCCCAAGGTGTTGGCTTGGAGCTCCCCCAAAAAGAACAAGAGGCCTTGCAACAAGTGGGGATGGCCGAGTTGAAGGCATCCTGGATAGAGCTACAAGCTCGCACCACGGCCGTAAGCCATCGGATGGTTGAAGAGTGGAGTAAGTCAGTAAAGGAAATAACTGAAGTTCCACTCTTGAAGAAAAAAATTATCAAGGCCGAGAAGGAGACGGTCGAGGTGGTGGCAACCAACAATTTATTGTTGGAGAAGATGGAAGAAGTTTCAGCCGCCCGTGTTAAGGTTGAAACTGATCTGAAGGCCGAACTAGCCGAGGAGAGGGCCAAGCATGAAGCCGAAGTGCTGAATTTGAAGAAGCAACTAGCCCAACTAGAAAAAAGGCAGGCAGATGACACTTAGGGGCTCGAAAAGAGTTTGACTAATGCCTGAGTGGAAAATGAAAAGCTCACCAAGGAAGTCTTGGAGTTGACCGGCCTGGCAGTTGACCGGCCTGGCAGTTGACGAGCATAAAGATGGCTTTGCCAAGTGCCTTCGTCAAGCTTTGTACTTTCAGGAAAGAGGGGAAACCCTTATATTAGATAAGTTTGACGTGAATTTTGATATTCATGAAGGTAAATAGACAGCCTTGGAAGATATTCCTGAAGAGTCGTCAACTCCTCCTGCCGAAGGGACCTCGGGTGCCGAAGAGACTGGCGATGCCAATGCCGATGCCAATACTGAGGCCGATAACATCAATGTATTAGATTAGCTTTTGTAAATTCAGCTTGCCTGCTCCTTTTGTAATCCAAATTTGCTTATGTTTAATGAAACTTTATATTTTGTGTTCCAACCAAATTGAATATTATCGCTTACTTGCTTGAATAATGACAAGTATCGGTTAGGCGTCACTTAGTAAAAAGATTTTTCCTAAGAGTGAGCCGATAAGTACTTTCGGTTTAGGTATCACTTAGCTTTTTTAAAGCGATTTTTCCTAAAAGTGAAACAATAGGTACTCGATTAGGCATCACTTAGCTTTTGAAGTGATTTTTCCTAAGATTGGCACGATAAGTACTCGGTTAGGTATCACTTAATGTTTTAAGCGATTTTTCTTAAGAGTGAGCCGGTGAGTACTCGGTTAGGTATCACTTAGAGTTTTAAGTGATTTTTCCTAAGAGTGAGCTGATAAGTACTCGGTTAGGTATCACTTAGCATTTTAAGTGATTTTTCCTAAGAGTAAGCTAATAAGTACTCGGTTAGGTATCACTTAGCGTTTTAAGTGATTTTTCCTAAGAGCTTATCCGGGAAGTACTCGGTTAGGTATCACTTAGCGTTTTAAGTGATTTTTTCTGAAGAGTAAAACGATAATGAATGAACTGAATATCTTCATTTATTGAAAGCAGGGAAAATGTTTGTCTTTACAAAAGCAAGGAAATAATGTCGAAGATATAACAACTTCTAACTGTAGTAAAACTTTAATGAGCTAGCATTCCAAGATCTAGGCAGCATTTTGTCATCTAAGTCTTGTAGCTGATATGCTCCCCTTCCTAGGACCTTAGTAATTTTGTAGGGTCATTCCCAATTGGAAGCAAACTTGCCTTCACCGGGATCCTTCCGGGCTAGCGTGCGAAGTCTGAGCACTAGATCACCTTCCTGGAAACTTCTCGGTCTGACCTTAGTATTGAACCTTCTTGAAGCCCGTAACCGGCAAGCCTCCTACTTTATCATCGCCTTGTCTCGAAGCTCTTCTAAAAGATCCAATTCAACTTTCATGCTCTCATCGTTTTCTCCCATGTTTAGTAGCTGTCTCCTTGGGCTAGTTTCACCCAATTCGACCGGTATCATAGCATCCACTCCATACGTTAAACTATAGGGAGTCTCAAGCGTTGTGGACTGAGGAGTACACCGGTACGCCCATAAAACTTCTAATAATTCTTCGGTCCATTTTCCCTTTGCCTTTCCCAACCTCTTCTTCAATTTTGTCAAGATGACTTTGTTAGCGGCTTCTACTTGACCATTGGTTTGTGGATGCTCAACAGAGCTAGTAATATGCCGAATGTCGAGACCCCTGTAGAATTCGGCTAAAGAGCCATCAATAAACTGCCTACCATTGTTGGTTACTATAGTGTGAGGAAGCCCAAACCTACACACAATATTCTTCCATACAAATTTCTGCATCTGTTGGATTGTTATCTTCGCTAATGGTTCGGCTTCTATCCACTTAGTGAAGTAATCGGCTGCCACCAGCAGGAATTTGCACTGTCCCTTCGCTGGGGGAAATGGGCCAAGGATGTTCATTCCCCACATGGAAAAAGGCCAAGGAGAAGTAACATGGTGTAACTTTTCCGGAGCTAAGTGGATATGATCTACGTTAAGTAGACATTCTTTACACTTTCGGATGTGTTCGGCACAATCATGCTGGAGGGTGGGCCAATAGAAGCCTGCTCGTAAGACCCTGGCTGCCATCGTCCGTCCACCTGAGTGGAAACCGCATATACCTCGGTGTAGCTCCTCCAAAATATATGCCAACTGATCCTCGGCCACACATTTTAGAAGTGGTTCCGAATATCCCCTTCGAAAAAGTTCATCACCTACTAATACAAATCGGGATGCTTTCTTCCGGAATATCGTTACCTCTTTGGGGTCATCACTACATTGTCCAGTAGTAAGGTAAGAAATGTATGGAGTCATCCAAGTTACCTTCACTTCAGTTTGTAAGCATTTGCTCGCCGAGACGGATGGTTGCCGGATCGTGTGCTGAATAATAGTATGATGGTGGCCTGTTCCCTTAGCACTTGCCAGTTTAGAGAGTAGATCTGCTCGGCCGTTATCTTCCCGGCGGATATGTGATACTGAAGGCTGCTGAAAATGTTTCAGTTTCCCAGTGATGAGGTGATAATAGCGTTGGAGAAGTGGTTCCTTGGCCTGGAATTCCCCCGTTATCTGCCCGGCCACCAGCAGGGAATCTGTAAAACATTTCAAGTTATATACGCCTAAGTCCATTGCCAGATCTAAACCTGCCACTAGAGCCTCATACTCGGCCTGGTTGTTTGAAGCCTTAAATTGTAACACTAAGGATTGCTCGATCAGCATGCCGAATGGTCCCTCTAGTACTACACCGGCTCCACTTCCTCTTTTGTTGGATGAGTCATCCACGAATAGCTTCCATTCCGGCATGGTGTCGGGTTCCGGCTGTAAATCCCCTGCAAAATCGGCAAGACATTGTGCTCGAATGTGTCCTCTTTTTTCGTACACTATGTCAAACTCTGACAATTCAATCGTCCATGCTACCATTCGCCCTGATAATTCTGGTTTTCGGAGTATCTTAGCTATGGGGTAGTCAGTTTTCACAACTACCCTATGACTTTGGAAATATTGGCGCAGCCGCCTTGCCGCCACCACAAGAGCAAGAGCCACCTTCTCCAGAAGCTGGTATCTTGTCTCGGCATCCTGAAGAACTCGACTAACGTAGTAAATAGGGCGAATTTCTCCATTCTGCTCCTGAGCTAATACCGATCTTATGGCATTATTGGATACCGGTAAGTAAAGTATCAACTCTTTCCCAGTTGTCGGTCTCTGGAGGATTGGCAGGGATGTAAGAAATTTTTTCAGATTTTGAAAACTCTCTTCGCATATTTCATCCCACCGGAAAGCCGATGACTTCTTCAGCAAGCGAATAATAGGCCTGGTCTTCTCGGCCAAGGCTAGTGTAAAACGAGACAACGCTGTTAGCCGTCCTATGAGCTGTTGCACTTCTTTAATATTGGAGGGACTTCGTAAGCTAGTTATGGCCCGACACTTGTTAGGGTTGGCTTCGATGCCCCTATTGGTTATCATGAACCCTAAGAATTTCCCTCCTTAAACTCTGAAAACGCATTTCTTGGGGTTTAACCTCATGTTGTACTTTCGTAGGACCGAAAATATTTCGGCCAGATCATTAATGTGCCCCTGACTAGAGCTTGACTTCACCACCATGTCGTCCACATACACTTCCATGTTGCGGCCTATTTGTTGCCGAAACATTTTTTCCATCAACCTCTGATACGTGGCCCCTGCATTCTTGAGGCCGAAAGGCATGACTTCATAAAAGTAATTCGCTTCCTCTGTTATGAAAGTTGTCTTGCTAGCATCAACCGGGTACATCCGTATTTGATTGTAGCCCGAATAAGCATCTAAGAAACTGAGCACCTGGTGACCCGAAGAGCCGTCAACTAACCGGTCTATATTCGGTAGGGGGTAAGTATCCTTCGGGCAAGCTTTGTTCAGATCTGTATAATCGGTGCACATTCGTCATTTGTTGTTGGATTTTTGACAAGGACCACATTCGCAAGCCAAGTAGTATACTTGGCTTTGCGAATGAAGCCCGCATCCAACAGCTTACTCACTTCTTCCTTCACGGCCTGTCGCCTTTCCTCCCCCATCTTCCTCTTCTTCTGGGAAACCGGCTTGGCTTCTCGATATATCGATAACTTGTGGGTGATCACCTTTGGATCTATTCCCGGCATGTTGTCGGCTGACCAGGCGAACAAGTCAGCATTCAAGGCCTCATCTAGTGCTCGGCCATGATTGACTGTTAACGGCATGTAATGGGTGAATTTTCCTTCCCTTGGCCTTCGATGATGAGCTTTGTTATCCTGGTTTCTTCGTCCCCTGTCATTGTTTCCTCTGTGTGCCGGATTGGTTGCCGGCTTGGTTTGATTTGTTAAGCCGATAACCTCCCGGTAGTCATTCATTTCCTCCATCTGCATAAACTTGGTTGCTCTATGACGAGCCTCCTGCATAGTTGTTGGAGGACGCTTGGTGATGTGGTTTAGAAAGGGTCCTGTCTTGAGGGATAGGGCCAGATGGTGTATAGCCACATCACCTCCTTGGTTTGGGAGCTTAAGGCATATCTTCGAGTATCTGTCCATAAAGCTTCTTAACGACTCATCCTCCTATAGCCTAACATCCACCAGAGCCATGGTGGTAATAGGGAGAGGTGTGCTAACCTCGAACTGTCCCAAGAAAGCCTGACATAGTGCTCCAAAGCAATCTATGATTTTGGGGGGAAGAGAATAAAACCATCTTAGCACTGATCCTTTCAGAGACATGGGAAAGACTCGGCACATGATTTCATCCAGCGGCGAATACACGTTCATCTGGGTCATATATGTTTGAAGGTGATCCTTTGGACAAGAAGATCCATCATATGTTTCCATATCAAGGCTCTTCCATCCCTTAGGCAAAGGGGCTTCCATTATGCCTTCTACAAAGGGATGCTGGTGCTTATGTGGTAATATCCAAGGGGTTGTCGGATTGGCCCCGGCTTGGCCAGCTACTGGCTGCTTCAGGCTTCGACTCCACTTTACTGTCGGCCGAAGGTGGCGGAGGCTGGAAGGTTGAAGTTTCCCCAGCATGAGGTGACTCCTCCTTGTCATCCATCTTCCGTCTCATTTTGTTATGGGACTCCTGCAACTGCCTTACTTCCTCAGCTGTTCTCTTCTGTCCTTATTTCAGCTCTTGTAGCTCCTTCATAATTGCTTCCAGCATCTGAGTAACGTTGGGGGGAGGAGGAGCCTCTAGTACCCAACTTCCTTCTTGTTGACTTCTCGTAATCGCCATCGCCTGAGATCTCTCGATCCTACGGTGGGTGCCAAAATGTACTTACACGGGTCGAGTGCCTCTCGGATGTCTTCTGTTCTTCTAGTATCCTGGCCGATAGTGGACCGAATGGAGGGGGTACTTGTTATTGCACTCTGACGCTCAAGTCAGTAAGAGATCAACAGGGTTTTTAGTAAATAGAGAGTAATGAGAATGTGTGTTACCTGGTTACTTGATCCTCAATTTATAATAAGAGAAAGGAGTAATAGAATACTTGAGTAGGTAGTAACTGACTACCCACTACGCGAGATCCACTGGGCTTTAGTTAGGATAAGCCGAGATGATATCGGCCTAGGACGAAACCCCTTCGACCTAGTGGCCGATTAAGGGTAAACCGATACCTATCCAGTACAGAAGATATTTTTAGTTTTAACTTTTAATTACTTTTGAACTTTTATGATCTTTTATTTATAGTTCAATGATTTTAATTATATTTATTTTAACTTCAATTATTATATATATTATTATTCTTATACTATATCTTATAATATTTCTATTCAAATTTAAAATAAAGTAAAAATAACGTATTTTAAAATACATATAAGATATTTAAATAAAATAAAAATAGAGTTAAAATGCATAACTTAATAAAGCATATCTACTGTTTATTAATATTAATGTATTGAAATATAATTTTGTAATGGTAAAATAAATATTGCAAAAGATATAAGAATTAAAATAAATTATATAATATAAAAGTATCCAAAAAAATAATAATAAATTAGTTCTATCTTTATCAACGTCTTCTTTAATGAAGTACTAAGATATATTTTTTACCTTATGTATATAAACTAAAAATAGTAAAGTAATATTTTAAAAAGTAGAATGACAAAATAAAATAATCAAATCATATTTAAAAAAAAATGAATAATATTTTAAAGATAAAATAAAAAGTTGTTAGTTTAAAAAAAAAAAGCATAAACTATAAAAAAAATAACTAAACAAAGATAAGGTCATAAATTTTTAATCTAATTAAAGAAAAAAATTAGAAGTTGCTGAAATTATGTTTCAATAATAATAATAATAATAATATATTATTATTATTATTATTATTAGAAACACAAACGTTTGTAGGTGTATCTCTTAATATTTATTATTTATCATGTTATTTTATTTTAATAAGTTAAATTTAACATATTTATAAAAAAATTATATGTATATATTTAAAAAAAAAACTGTTAAATGATTATTTTAAGTGAAAAGGAAGGTTACGTGATTATAAATTTATATTTTTATTAAATAGTCAATTATTTTTATTTAATAAAACATAAAATAGTATAATAAAAAAATTATAAAAAACATATAAATAAATATTAATAAGGAGTTATATATGAGAGAAAGAGTAACTGCGCCAATCAATCGTAACAGTCTCCTATATTTGCCAGCAACTGCTTCAAGTTGGAGCGATTTTATTGGTGCTATTTTCTATGCTTAAATAAAATAAATATTTAACCATATTTCCCTCGAATTAGTCTTAAGGCACTGTTTGTTGCTTTATGTAATTATCCTAATTAGAAGGCTTTAAGCACCCATGATTTACAAAATGGAAAACATAATTTCTTCTGTAAATTTTGTTATCAATTTATCTATTTCAAGTTTCAGGAAAATTAACCCTGCCATGCTAAGTGATAACAAGTGTCTCTTCGGTAGCATGTGTGCAGAACAAGGGCAAGGATTTATTGGGGGGGGTGTCAGATAACAATTTGGTTTGGACCATTAATTTCGTTCAACTTTGGCACGAGAGGTCACAAGCCAGCAACAATGCCACCAAGTGACAATGGTTTCTGTGATGGGTATAATTATGTCAACTTCTGAGAGATAGTGATCACCGAACACTCTTATTTCAAAAATTACATTTCAATTTCTTGTCTTTTTAATAAAATAAAATAATGTTAGCATGATGCATGAAATGAGAAAGATGAATATAAATTTCATATAATTATAGAGGGTAAAAGCAGTACACAAAATAAGAGATACAAAAGGAAATTTTCACATATTATTCTTAATTAACAGAGTCAATAAGAGTGTAGGTAAATTACTCCTAAAAGTACAGTATCATGTTACTTGGCTAAAGATCAGTGTAGAGGAAAAAAAAAGTAAATTAATGCTATATAACCATCTGATAACAATAGGTAAAGTAATCCCTCAAATTCTGAAGTGTACGTAAAGAAGTAGACATAACAAATTACAGATTATGATATTTAAAAAAAAAAATCGAATAGGTCTTGTTCTTCTACTAAATAAATTGTCAATCATTACACTCCAATGTTACAGGGATAAATGCTTTGCTATCATTAATGTAAAAGAGAACGCAAATATACACGATACCAAGTATTCATAGACAATGGGTATATGTTTAGTGTAGCATGTGCAACAAGGGGCATTGTGATGGGGTAAGAGATTTACAAGTTGTGGCCACTGACAAGAGACTAGTCCAAGTCATTAATGTAATGAAGAACAAATCCAAACGCATCAAGAGTGAAATTTTGAAGGTGGAAATGGTTAAAATGCAATGAGTTATGATTCCTACACTGTCAGACTGGATAGATCACGCGAGAAGCTTGTTAGGACCTGGGAGGAAGATTCTTGTCGCTACGAGATACCCCTAACTGGGGTGGCAAGAGCTTTAAAAAGCTTCCTTGAGCAGACGTATCTGACACCTCTTGTTCTGGTGTTTCTGATTCACAACCAATTAGATGTCAGCCAGTTTTATCACATGAAAAGATTTATGGTTACATTACATTACATGCAAGAAATACATGTATACCGTACTATACCGTACTAAGAGCAACACAAACTAAATGAAAACAGCTTGAAGGAATGTAATGAATGGTCCGAAAGCAAGAGAATGCCTACCAAAAAGTGACTTGATGGTGGGTCTCTTTGGTTTGGACGGTTTCTTCTTCAGTTCAGCTGTGAGGCAACAGGAAGCCAAAGTCAACGCAAAAGAACAAAACACTACCTTCCAGAACATTAAATGTAAATACAATCACAACAAAAGACAAACACAAAAATTCAAAGATTTTTGCCCCTCAACATAACCCCACCAGTTTATGTTCTACTTTCCTGCCTGAAAAGACATATATCCTTCCATAATATGGGGGTCTTCCACTCTAAGAAGATGAAAAGAATCATACGCAAGATCTGCCAGATCTAATCATCTGGACCAAGTTTCGCACATAATATTCATTTAAGAACTCTTGGTAAAAAAATTCCTTCAAGGAA
Source organism: Macrotyloma uniflorum (assembly GCA_016859785.1). Classification (NCBI taxonomy): domain Eukaryota; kingdom Viridiplantae; phylum Streptophyta; class Magnoliopsida; order Fabales; family Fabaceae; genus Macrotyloma; species Macrotyloma uniflorum. The sequence goes on from BDMB01000137.1 coordinate 122,934, forward strand.
CATTAACCAAAAGAATAATGCTTAACAATGTTATTATTTGTTCATGCAATAACCCCTTACTGACTTAAACAATTCACTCTTTTGATTATGTTGGGCCTTTAACCCCTGTTTATAAGAGGAGTAAAAAGAAGGAATATGGCTGAGACTAAATGGGCTAAAAGCATGGAAATGCAAAACTAGAAGGTAGGGTAGGAGAGTGTAGCAAAAGGCATTACAGAAATTGGTTGAGGTGTTGGTTAGGCATTTGCCTTGGGAACAGATGTTGCATCTTGCAACTCAGATTGTTATCTTCTTTTCTGCATTGCTATTTTCTATTTTTCCTGGTTTCTTTTTCTAAGTTTGAGTTATACTGCTTGGCTGTAATGTAAAGGAATTGTTCTCCTACATGATCATCTATTTCCTTTCATATACTACCAGTTCTATCAGTATCTAAGTTGGAAATACCTAAACAAAATATCTCCTTAACCATAATTTTCTCAAAAATGAGTTTGCATATTTGAATATCCCTCTTATAATAAAATATATCTAACAAAACAAGCATAAAGGCTATTACCATAGCCAAAATAGAATCTCCTGCAAACATATCAATATAAAACAATTTGAAGCAGTGAAAAGCGAAAAAAGAGATATACCCATCCCAGGAACTTGATAATCGTTGACAATTTCAAAGTTCTTGTATGTATATCCAACAAAATTTAAGTCCTTAGATGAAAGCATCTGCAACATCAAAACGAAAAAAATAAGATTAAGGAAATCGATAGGGGTGAGAAATCAACTGAAATTAACAAATTGAAGATTTGAAGATAGAGAATTAGTAGGCAGCAAGAAAAAATATAAAAAAACCGTAAGAGATGTCAGGTAAAGAACAAAATAACCAACAATTGTAACTTGTGAGACATCCATTGGCCACTGCTAATAGCAAGCATAAGCAAGTCAAACACTAGTAAGTTCTATAAGGGTTGACAAGAATTGCCTTGAGTATAAATTACTACAATTCAGACTCAAGCAGATATAAACAACCCTATATCATGAAAGGATTGCTAACCTAGAGCTGGCATTTATCAAACCCTAACAAATAAACATTCAACATGGGCCATAATTAAAATTTAAGTAATTCACAGTATAAAATGATGAGTAACTGATTTTTCTTTGTACTTCCCTGTGCTACCGGGGATGGGGGGATATTACTTCATCATTTCAACCAAAAGATGACACTAGCTCTATAGATAACTTGGTAACAATTTCCCACAGAGCAGAAGGAAACGCCTTAGATTACCTTCCTCCATGGACCAGATCTTGACGATGATTGAGTTTGGCTGTCAGACTACACATGCAAAAGATAAGATGAGAAGTCAACAAGGCACTGCTAACAACAAGCTACTCAGAGTGAGATTGTAAAAGACTCAAATACCTCATCAAACTTTTCAAAATTTTGAGTGTCTAACTCATCGTTGACCTCCGGAATAAATGCAGCTTCCATATGATACAGCTTATCCCACTCAACACCTTTGAAGAATGAATGAGCCTAAAGAAGAACGTGGCAAAAGGTAAAATCCAAACCAGAAAATGTAATACATCAAATCAACGAATTTAGAAAATGACACATAATACAGCACCTTTATTTCATCTGCACCATTTGACCCCAGCCTCTGATTGACATTACACAAAAGTTTACTAATAAGATCTTTAGCTTCTGGGGACAGCCTAGCTTCTTCAGGAAATTTCAAGTAAGCTTTCCAATTTACTATCTGCACAAAAGAGAAACCAAGATTAACAGGCTCTATAAAATTTAGAAAAACTCATACACAATTATGTTAGCAGGATTTTGCTACTATAAAGTGTAGGTTGCACTACACTGACCATGTTGGAAACCTTTTTACAGAAATTGAGGAAAAAAAGTGATTTTAATGCTTGACTGAAAAAATGAATAAATCAAGAAGATCACTGCTCCAACCTTTGCAGCTGAGCTCCAGCTTTGTTCTAGCACATTTTAATGTCACTCCTTTCTACCTCTCCAATTTAAAAAACCCCTCTAATAACAGTATTTGGTCATCAGTTCAAATCATCCAAACAGATGTTCAATGCCAATGATACAAACTGTTGCTTATTCATTTCATGCTTTGGAAAGTGTGAATTCCCATTTGAAACGATGAAAACAGGCTCCCAAGCATACTCTAACTTATTGTTCTAACTATTCATACTCTAATGTAACTAATGGTTGATACTTGTGAATCTCTAACAGATTACCATCAATGAGAAAATCAAAAGAATTAGCTTCTGAAATCCAGGCATGGCTATATGATTGCTTGTATTTCACAAAAAAATAAATAATGCATTTTAAATATCAATTACGATCTACTCTGCACTTATAGAAAGTTTACTCTTTTACAAAACTCAATGTCAAACAAGCATTAGTCAAAAGAAACATTTCTTTCAAAAAGATTACCTTCCTACAAGTCAACATTGGATCATCAGAATAAAAAGGTGGATATCCGACCAACATTTCGTACATAATAGCTCCAAGTGACCACCTGTGAATTTCGTAAAATCTACCATTGCATCAAAATAAAATATGTAAACCAGATCTTATATTCACAAATTCCACATAAATGAAGCAGAACCCAATATGCTTTTAGAATATTTGAAACGGAAATAATAATAATAATAATAATAATAATAATAATAAAAGGAAAATATCCCAAATTGCATCTCAAGGAAGTAAGAAATTTGAATGCCAAACTAGGTTGAAACTTGAAAATTATTGAAAAGATCACCAGAAATGAATGAAATGATAAACTCAAATGTTATGATATACATACATCATAGCATCGAGAAATTGATATTTGATAACAAGCCAACATTCACATACATAAAACTCACCAATCACATTCCATCCCATAACCTTTCTTCAAAAGAACTTCTGGAGCAATATAATCTGGTGTACCAACTGTGGAATAAGCCTGCAAGGGTTTATACATTCAAAAACTATAAGCACAGAAAAAAGATGTATAAGAAAGCCATCTTAAACCATTAGTTTAATAAAGCCATTTATTTTTCTTTTTCTCATTTTGGGTTGGATGAGTGGATAGGGGTTTGAAATGTACAATTTATCACTATAAGACTTTAACATTTCACTACATCACAAGGAAACCACCACATCAAGTTTTACAATTGCATATACTGTCTTAACAAATAAAAGGAATTAAGATCATAATGGAGTTATAGCAGCAAGCTTACAAGTGTTCTCCTGTTCATTTGCCAATGTTGCAGTTGTTCTTGTTGTGAGCGTTTAGGAGCTGTCCGCTCTTCATTTATTGTAGATCCATTCACATTCTGACCCACAGAAAAATCCTTCTCTTCAAGTGTATTACAATCTAATGGTTTACAAAGTCCAAAATCTGACAATTTCAAGTGTCCGTATCTTTCAAGTAATAAATTGTCCGGCTTGATATCCCTGTAACACAAAATATTGAACAGACTAACTTATACTATATAACTGATTAAGTTTGCTTTAGTTTCAAATAAATATGGCTTCATACATCAACATTTTCACAATTAGATCCTTTTGTAATGATTTTGGTAGCAACAATTATGTAAGCCTCACAATTGTAACAGTATATTCTGGAAATTAACTCAAAGTTATACCAGAATCAATTAGAAGATAACCCAGCATAAAAATGTTAAATGTGGAATAACCAAGAAAATAGCATTTCTCAGGAAGTAAACGAACAAGTATATTCATACCTATGTATATAATTATGTTTATGTATAGATTCAATAGCCAGAACTGTTTCTCCAACATAAAATCTGGCTTCATCTTCAGTCAAGGTATCCTTTCTCATTAGTAGAGTCATCATATCCCCACCCGGTAGATACTCCATAATAAGATACAAATATTCTTCATCCTGGAAAGAACAATAAAGTTTGACTATACAATTGCTGTCAACCTCTGCGAGGAGATTCCTTTCAGCTTTAACATGCTCAACCTGAAAATATTAACAAGTGGGAATAAGTGTGATGACCTTATTGACCATAGGCATTTAAACTACTAATATTGGAATAACATAATCTACCAAGATCAATAATTGCAAACCTGGCCTCTGCGAAGCATCTCTGATTTTTTTAGCTTCTTCATTGCATATACATGACCACTAGTCTTCTCCCTACAGACTCTGACCTGGAAAAATTCAATTTTCAGAGAAAAAGTGGGAGAGAGGAAATCAGTTGGATAACTCTGTCAGCCTTTTACACACAATCCAAAAATGAATTTGTGGTTCACAAAAGAGTAGGTGCTTCAGCACATACAATCGTCAACCTATTATTTTCTTGAGATAGAAATCAGTCTTTTATAGGTTGACATGAGTTTTATCAGCATGGCAAAGTTAGATGTAGTTGAAGTTTGTTTTTGAAAAAAGAGAGAAGAGAACTTTGTCATTTACATAATGTAGCCCCATTCCAATAAAGCAGTAAGGTTATATTCTAAGTGAAGGGATCACTTCTTCACCAATTTTAGATTAAAATGTGAAATCCAATAAAAATTATTACCAATAGTTATAGGATGTTGGTAGTTGAGGCCACCTACTAAGTGGCAATGGCAATGGTCCCAAAATATTCACATAAAACTAAGTCAATACATATATTTTTGTTTAAGATGAGTATGATATTTTATTTTAATTATGAATGACACTAATTTTAAATAATTTTATCATTTTTTAGAATTTATATGTATATAGTATACATTATATAAACTATATAAAAAATTCAAAATAGCAGCTATCCCACTATCTTGCTACAGTGTTAATGGAGACAGCTGCTATCCTAGACTTAAAACATTGAAAAGAAGTTGGAGGAAGAAGACACAGCCAATCATATCACGATAATCATATACATACCTCCCCAAATGCTCCTTTTCCAATCATCGTTAATAACTCAAAATCATCAACACCCATCTTATGCCTCTGAAGGCGCATATATTCAGTTTCCTTTTTCTCTAAAAACTTAAGCAGGTTGTTTTGATCCTCCTCAGAGACATCAGCATCAGCCAACTTCTTTTCCAAGATGGTTCGACTGTTATAAGGAGTTACAAAAGTTGATCACGTGTTTGCCAAAGCTATTAACACAGTACACATTAAAATTCAAGCAAATTCCAGTTCCAGCAATTTTCACATGCGCCTCAACAGAAAGAAAAGAGAGGAATCCATCTCCCACAATAGGACATTTCCGATCCAGTAAATTATCAGAACTTTATAGCTACCATACCACATTATAAGAGTTTGTGATATGGAGCAATGACCTTGAATCTTATTAAATCTTTCCAACTTCTTTCAGCTGTAAAATAGCCACACTAAGGTTAGAACCTACGACCACATGCATATTACTACCCAACCCCCCATCACTAGGCCAACCCTAGTGGGTCATTAAACTTTCCAGTTAAGAGCATAGTAGAGACATTTTCAAACCCAGTAGATGCCAGCGCACATACTAGCTTCATGAAAAAACAAAACAAGTAACCCATTCTTTCTATGGATAGTTCACCAAATTTCACAAAAACGTTTAAACCTCCTAGCAAAAATAATAACAATGCCAAATTTGGAGTTAAAAAACAAACTTTTTCATAAGGCTGAACTCAAAGACGCATAAACCAACTTCAATTTTCAATCACACACTCCTTTCGAAAGTCCACCTGTATTCTTGGATAATCCCGCTAAAATCAGTTCAGCCAAGTGCCAAATTTAACATATCTTTCAGTATGACTCGTATCTATGTAGCGACGGAAAAGTGCAATGGCAATACTAAAAACATATAGTAGAAGATTTAAAGAACTAAAGTACAACATGATGAAAACAAATACCAACAAAGAAACACTCTACATGAGAAAAATTATAACACTTAGCATCAATCAACAGCATCTGTTATAGAGATCTTATTTCGTAGCAGCTATAGATTGACACAAGACAACTCTGGCCTCAAGGAAATTATTGAAAGTCCTTATAAAGAAAAAGAGAGGAATGCCAGAAAATGTACCCAAAAAACTATGCCCAAGTCGTTTGAAAACAAAGATGTTTCCCGACACAGAACAGATAAAGGGAATCATACCGCTCCTTCCTCTCCTGAAGGTTCTTCATTTGCTCCTTGTAATGGTTCTCAATGTACTGCTTTGCTGCTGCCACCTTCTGCTTCGTGACACTGGAAAGCATTGCTTCATCCGCCGCCGCATTCAAATCCTCGTTTCCTCCATTACTATCCTCCTCCTTTTTCTTCGCAGCAGCCCTGGTTCTATCACGAGGCTGGAACTTCTGAAGCCAACTCCTTGCAGAATCCATTTCCTCGCCTCAATGCTAAACAATCTCCCTTCTAACCATTCCCAAACACTTCACTCCTCACCCCTAAAGGACAAACACAAAAACCCAATTGCAAGAAATCTTTATCGTAGGAACACAAGTCACCCCTACAATTTTCACACACAAAAAGGGAAAATATTTAGTCTCATTTCCTAGCACTTTCTATTTTCGCCGACAACCCATTTTCCACGACAGATATTTACGTTTTTCCCACAGAAAAAGCTCACGGAAAAAGAAAAAAAAAATGAAAGATTTTCTTCCGGGTACCTTAATTCCTCGATTTCAGGTGTTTCCAGGGCAAAACAGTAAAATTGATGTCCTGAAGTAGCAGAAGCAAAGAGTATATTAGGGTTTAGGAAAGGCGAGGAAAAAATCAGAATGTAGAAGAATTGCGGTTCTAGAAAAAAGCTGAGAATTCGTATTACCGCGTTATGAAAAAGCTTCTTCTTATTAAGATCACACGAAACCCTAAGAGAGAGTAGGAAATTGGTTGTGCAACGGCAACAACAATGGGTAACAGCTTCGGTGAAGAACTACTGAGAGAGACGAATTTTGCGCGTGATTCAGTGTTTCAAGCTGTCTTTCTCTCTGTTAACATGATTCGAACATGACATGGCGTTCACCTTTTATGCCAAATTTGCAACCAAATCTTCTCCCTTTTTTTTAATTTATTTTTTAAAATAAAAATGGAAATTTCCACAAAAAAAATAAAATAAAATAAAGAAAGGGCAATTTTAGCATTTAAAAATTAGTTACTTTGGATCCCGCGAGAAACCGGTTTCGATTTCAGTGTTGTCCCCTTCTTTTTTATTGAAAATAATTTTGTCTTTTTTGGGGAAATAATATTAAAATTGTTTTGGGTAAGTTTAAAAAATGTTGTGTAGGGATAACTTGAAGAATAATATGAAAAAAGTTATCGTTTTTCTAAAAAAAAAAAAAGGTAACTTTAATTTACATTTAACTAAATCTATGTAGTTGTTATGTGGAGAATTGCAAAACGTGTGTTAATAAATTGTATCTAGACACACATTAAATGAAAAGTTTTTTCTATTCTTATTAAATGAAAACTTTTATATAATAATAATATTTGATTTGCATGAGATTTATTATGGAAGATTTGATATAGTGAAGAAGATTGTATATTTATCATACATTGGTTTGGATCAAATTTTGATAAGAATCAAAATGTAAGAATTCAAATGTTCAAACAATCTTCATGAGTTTGGATCGATTGAACCAACAAATGATTTCATATCACACAAAACATCCTCCAACATCAACAACATCTTCATTAACACAATCAAATAGCACCGTTAACAAATTTTGTAATTTAAAGAGTTAAGTTCATTAATGATTTATAATTTAATTTATTATGTTGAATTTTATCTACTTTATAGACTAACTTGACTCTTTTTATAATTCAATGACTAAATAAATTCAACTATATTATATAATTTTAGATATCATTTTATTATTTTAAGAATTAATTTGATAGATCATTAGAATTTCAGAGGTTGAATTCGTGTTATTTTGGTTTTCCTTTAATTAAATATTTTATTATTATTTTATAAATTTTGCCATTCAAGTTTTTTGTTTTAAATATTTTACCATTCTTTTTATTAAGTATTTAGTGACATTTACAGTTTCATGAAAGAAAAAATAAACAATAATGAAACAACAATTTTTGAAAACTTTAATGAAATTACGATTCTGTATTCTAAAGGTACTGATTAATTTTTTTAAAAACATTATTCAAATTTATGCAAGGGACATATTAAAAAATCATAAATAAACATATTTTTACGCTTTTAATAATTTTTTTAATTCTTTAATCAGAATAGCATCTATCATAAATTATTATAGTAATTATATCAATGACTAATTGATAAATGTTAGCTTCTTCACCTTTTGTCCAAATACGATGTGCATGAATTTAAAACAAGGCCGAATTAACATTAAAGAGATTTAGAATAAATTCTAAGAATTTTTATTATAAATAAGAATGTTAAATATTTTTATCAATATATGTCATGCTTTTGTTTCATAAACATTAGTTATAAATATGTTTTTTTTTTTTTAATTTCTGGATCTAAATTTTGAAGTTTAATACTCTTGTTCTGGTCCCTGAATTTTAAAAAATAAAACAGATATAAATTAGTGACTGAAATTTTGTTTCTTTTCCCAAGTTTATGAGTTTCTTATAAGAAAATTAATTAAAATATATAAATACAGGCATAATAATCATTTTATAGTAATAAGACAGGAGTAAAATTAATTTTATTAAAATTAATAATTTGAATGATTGAAAGATGAAAAATCTCAAAAAAAATTTCAAAAAATATAAATAAAAAATAAGTTCTTCCATTTTTCAAAAAAATTTATTTCTCTAAAATCCTTTTTTTTCAGGTTTTTATTTCTTTATTAAGATTTTTTACTCATTTTCTCATCTTTTCCTAAATCCAAGACTACCATTGAAGAGCTCTTTAAGAGAAGAATCATTCTCATACGTTAGAATTTTATTTGGGTAAGTTTTTTGTATCAAGCTTTCTCTTTTCCCTTAGGATTTGGGATTGAATGTGAGGGTTTTTCCTTTCGTGCAAGTTAAGTCAAATAGGAGCTAGTAATGATGTGTTTAAGCTTGTGATTTAGATGTTTGAAGAGATAGTTGGAACACCAAAGTTGTAGATTTGTGTTGTAAAAAGAAAATCATTAGGTTAAGAAAATGTAAGGGTATTTTCGTGGGATTTGTGGTTGAATGTTTGAAATGCATGTTGTATTATATTTTTGTTATGATTGAGATGCCTAAAATGTTTGGTTTGAGTGTTCAAATAGCGTTTTCATAGTTCTGCAAAATCCCTATTCTACATAATTCGTTGAGCACAAGTGTCATGTTTTGAGCAAACCATCTGTTGAACGCGAGGGTCCTATGCTAAGCGGAATTTGTCTCAAGTATAGGGTTTATTCTCAAATCCAAATCTGCTGAGTGGATTTGGGTTCTGTTGAATGAATTTGGGTTTCAATGAATGGATCTCCATCCGTTGAGAGGATTGGACTTCTATTGAATGGATCTCCATCTGTTGAGCGGATTGGACTTCCACTGAGCGAATTGCCCCTATAGTTGACTATTTTGTTTCATTTGATTCTGAATGAAGGTAACTGAGATGAAATCACTATGATGATTAAGAATTGATGTATGATGAAATTAAATGGCATTGAAATCTGTGTTACTCCTATTGAAAGGAGATTTTGCTATAGTGCTATTAAAATTTTAAATTCTCTATTTCTCTACAAAAATTTCTCTCCAATTTATCTACTTTCATTCTAATCTATTTTTCTCTTCCTTCATCCTTTTCAAGATTTGAAGGTACCAAATCGAAGATTATGAATGATAGATCATATTTAATTGATTAAAATTTTGATTTGAGTATTTGAAGAACTAGTTAGTGTTACCACTATTTGAAGATTGGACAACTCTACACATGTATTCAAGTATTTTAATAATGATCAAGAAAATCAAGAATCGGGACATCAAAGATAATTCAAGAAGACTAAAGGAAGCTCAAAGATTTACAAGAAAACTCAAGTTGGAAGCAAGCTCAAAGACATAGAAGACTTAGTTTATAGTTAGGAGTGTATGATATCAAAAGGTAATCATCACTCAGCTCAGAGTGTTTTCTCAAGAAAACTGTTTTTCGAAAAACTATATTTCTCACTGGAATAATCGATTATATAATCGATTATGTGATTTTAAAAATGAATAGCTTGCGGCAATAATCGATTATGTGATTTTAAAAATGAATAACTTGCGGCAATAATCGATTATGTAATTTTAAAAATGAATAGCTTGCGGCAATAATCGATTATGTAATCGATTATGTGTTTTTAAAAATGAAAAGCTTGTGGCAATAATCGATTATGTAATCGATTATTTATTTCAAATCTGAAAGTATTTCTCTCGGGAATAATCGATTATGTCCATAACGTAATCGATTATGTTCAGAGATTTTTGAAAAATAAACGTTGCGAAAAATTCTCCGAAAATTAAAGGAGTATCTTGATTTTTATTTTGTGAACGTTGTGAGGCTATGAAAGAGTAAAACGTGTGATTTCAAATTAAAATAAACATTTTATTTTATTTGGGAATATTTGTCTATTTAAGAAGCATATCAAGGTTTTTCAGAAATACACCTGACTGATACATTCTTTACAACATTCTTTTCTGAAAAGCTTTACACTTTTCCTCTGAGTATCTTGAGCCACGAAATTTCATGTTTTGAAAGTGAGAATATTTTTCTTTGCATTAATCTTTTTGTGAAAAATCTTGAGGATACTCTGAGCAGAGCAGGTGCTACAGTTTGAAAGCTTCACTCCAGGTGACATCTATTTTGATTATAATCATCCTCTGAGGCTGTTCAGAGGAGGTGTTTTCTCATTCCTTATGTGATTCAAGGAAGGTGTTTCATTCCTTGTGGGACTCAAGGAATGTGTGGTAATCTCTTGTGGGTTTCAAGAGATTGTGAGGTCTATCTTTAATTTTGTATTTTTGCATGTTTCACTTGTGATTAGTGGTTGTAAAAATTCTGATAAATTAAAGATATAAGAGTGTGGGATCATCTCAGGTTGAGGTGATTGGGAACTGGACGTAGGGTTAAAGGTTTAACTCGAACCAGTATAAATCTATGATATTATCTTTTTATTTTCCTTATCTTTTAATTTTTCCGTTGCGCTTTATAAAATATCTGCTAGACTAATTATTTCAAGAGGGTTAAAATTTAAATTAAATAAACGCTAAAGTTTTAATTTTTATTTCATCAATTCACCCCCTCTTTATGCTACTTGGTAACCGTTAGACCACCGTTAGACCAGTGAGAACTTTATCTTTAAAAGTGGAATTACCTTTAAAAGTGGAATGAAAAGTAATTTGAATCAAACTAGTATTACGTGTTTAGTTTGTATAGAACCCTGTACAGTGATATGGAAATCTGATATTTGATATTTGAACAGGAGATTTTGCTAAATTATGTGGATTAGGGCAAGTTTGTAAGTTAAATAGATTTGGTGAATGAATGATGTGCAGATTTACTGATTTGGAATTTAAAGGTAATGTGGATTAGGGCAAGTTTGTAAGTTAAATAGGTTTGGTGAATGAATGATGTGCAGATTTACTGATTTGGAATTTACAGCTTGTACCTTTGTGTACTTTTGAGTGCGTAAATTATTGGAAATTGGAATTCCATTGATTGGAATATTACTTGCAATTATTGAATCTGCGGCTGATTTGGGATTTGAAGAAGAACCTACGTGAATTCTTTACCTTAAATTTTGAAAATGATATTGGATGGACTTTTTAGGCATCATGAATTGTCAAAAAGAAAAACTGGGTTAAGGATTTTGAGGTTTTCTAAATAACCCAAATATGCATAAAATTTAGGGTTTAACGAAATTTGTCCTACGGGTTAGAGTGCACTCAGGTTGAAATCTGCTCAACAGAGGGTTTTCGCGTTGAGCAATTCATCCCTTGAGTGGATTTTCCCTCCGCTAAACAGATCTCTCCTAGTAGGGAGTGTAACATCTTGTATTTCTTTATAATATATATATATATATAATTAAATTATAAGACTTAAATAATATATTTAACTAGGTTTAGAAAATAAAATAAAATAGTTTATAAAATAAATAAATAAATTAGGTGAAAAGATATTGTGAGGTTATCTATATTTTATAAAAATAATGCAGGATTGTTGATATCCTAAAAAGATAGTGTGAGACTATTAATATCTTTAAAGATATTATTAGTTGGATTTAATCTTCAAAAACTTGAATTTACCTATATAAATAGGCGTTAAACCCTCTCTATTTTTCATTCTAAATTTTTTTTAACATTTGGGATAAATTTTAGAGGAGACGATTGAAGATGACACATGAGGAGTTGGGAGTGTAGCATCTCAAGACGTCGCGTAACGTAACATCTCAAGGTGTTGCGGAACGTAGCATCTCAAGGCGTCGCAAAGCCTAACATCTAAGATATCGTGTATCTTTATTCAAAGTAAAAGGGGGAGTGGGAAATGTCTGTTGTATGAGTACTTATGAGAATTTTAGATAGAGAGACAACCCCTAAACCCCAATAGGAGTTTGTTTGTTTTGAGGCAACCATAAGCCTTCAATATAATTTTGGATGAATTATGATCTATGATGTTTTTAGTATATTTATAAACTTTATATCATATTTATGGAGATTATGTTCATTAAGATTTAGGTTTGAATTTATCATTAAGATATGTAAGAATATATTATATTGACTTAGAGATATTTCACTTTGAGGTTATGATTCTATTTTGGCAAAAAAATCTTCATCAAAGTGTAGTCCTAGATGTTAGCTAACCAATGACGCTTATTTCATTCATAAAAAGTTAGTATAATGAAAGATATGATTTTTTCTAGTGATTAAAGGTTATGTTGTCAAGATTAGAATGAAAGTTGTTGTTTTTTCTTAATTTGAGCATAGTAAAAAATTAAATAATATTTTGAGGTTAGAATGAAAGTTGTAAATAATTTTGTTAGTTTTAAAATAAAATAAAAATTAAATTAATATAATAAGTATAAGATTAAATTTCGAATTTACAATGAAAAAATGTCATAAAAGAATAGAAAAAAATAAGAAAGATATCTTTAATATAATTGATGATCTTGTATGTATATATAAGTGAAGATATATCTTTAATATAAGTGATCATAAATTATTATAGGAATGAGATATATTGTGAAAAATTGGGTTGAGTTTTGAGATGCCCATGATATGAGTTCTTGAGTTATTTGCGAGTTATCTGTATAAGAAGTCTAAACTTTGACTTAAGAGTATGAAATTTCAAGTTATACTTGGTCATTTGAGAAGTCTAAGCAGAGGCTTAGTCGTGTAAAATTCCAAGTTATACTTGGACATCTGCACTACTACAAAATTTACATTTTACATCGTTAAATTTACATCGGTTATTAGATAAACCGATGTAAATATCAACACGGTGGCATTTTTGTAAATAAAAAAAAACTGATTGCATATTTACATCGGTTGTTTTAAGAACGGATGTAAACCCTAAACCCTAAATATTTTTTTTTCTTCTCATGTTTTCTCTGTGACAAGCCATGATTTTTCACATACTTGTACTCAGCTTTCCCTTCCCATGCTTTGATCTCAACTTTCTGCCGAATTCAGTGCCGCTCTTGTTGTGAAACACCATCCACGCTTTATTCTCGTAGAAGCATGCGCCCTTCTACTCGAGAACGTTCTCCGGCGAAGAAGCGGCACCGACGAAGACGGGGAGGATATCCACGGCGCTGTAGAGGCGATTGAGGATGGGCCACGACACCTTTTTCGGCAATAGAGGAAGAGGAAGCACATCTCGCGGGTGAAACGGCGGTTTCAGGGCCCAAGCTTGGAGTTTGCGTCATCGAAAAGAAGGTGAAATGTGGCTACAGGTTCTTTCTCTAATTTTATTATTATTATAATTATTATTATTATTTTCACGCTAGATCCTGTGTTTTTCTTTGCGTCTTTACGTCGTAGTTCTGCTTCCTTAGCAGAGAGACTCGCAACGAGTTGTCGTGAATGTTTTGATTCAGTGGCTCTGTTTTGTATTGCAGGTTTTCTCGGCGCTTATGGAGCAGATTCTTCAGATGTTACAAGCGGACATATTTACATCGGTTCTTAAAAGAACCGATGTAAATTTCCTATCATATTTACATCGGTTCTAAAAGAACTGATGTAAATTTGTTGTTTAAATTTACATCGGTCTTATTTACATCGGTTCCATAACCGATGTAAATAAGCTAAAACAACCGATGTAAATTTACATATTTGTAGTAGTGCTAAGAAGTCTAAACAGAGGTTTAGCCGTGTAAAATTTCAAGTTATGGTTGATCATTTGAGATATGCGATGAGTTATGCATTTATGTGATGCATTGGCATGTACATATTTCATTAATTCATACTTTCTTAGGGGTAGATGCAATTTATGAAGGAAGGTCTTTATGGTTTTCTACCTTAACCTTGAGGATTTTAGAGCAAGGAACCTTTCATTTGAGAGTTGAAATGAGGGACCACCACAACCAGTTATACTATCTCGACTAGTTCCTATTGCACTTGTTCTGTTGAGAGTGGATTGTAAGGGTTTTTTTTTATCCGGTTCATGTACTCTTGGACTACTCATATGCGTGTTTTGTGCGCAATGGTACCACATGTATTTAGAGATAAGGGCATAAAAGTATTAATGCATTTGAGTTAATGGAATAATGGAATGAGCTTGTGACAGAGTGTGTATCGATGCATGTGATGTGCGTACGTGTTTAGTTCTACTTATTTTCTTATATGTACCTATAACATATGTGAGATATATTCCTTATTCTTCTGTTTGTGTGGATGGTATTTTTGGGGCTGAACTTATACGTGAGCATATCTTTGATGAGGAGAAAGAGAAGTTGGTTGATGAAGCATAGGTTTTCTATGCCTTGATTTTGGGATACTTTGATTAGGTGTGACGTCGGGGCATAAAGAGATTATTTATTTTAAAGAAGTTGATTTGAAGTTTTATAGTTAAGAACTTATAAAGGCTATTTCAATAGCTAATAATGTGGTAGTGTAAGAGTGCATGTCTAGGAAAGTTTTGGTTAGGAAAGACTTGATATTTAAGAGTGTCCTTTAGTGACTCACATCTCTTTCTTGGAAACTTACCTGGTGTATTGATTTACGGTCTACCACCGTCGTTTTAGTAGGTAATATTACTCATAGTAAGATATTTTCTTACTTTTGTAAGTTTTTATTTATGAAATAAATCCATGTGAAATTTTTTTATTTTTTATTTTCTGCATTAATAATTAAAAAAAAATTGGGATAGAAGGGTGTCACACTGAGACTACCCCTTAGACTCAATCCGCTCAATAGATTGGGAGTTCGCTGAGTGAACTAATCCTATCATAGAGTAACGAGTTTAATGTGATTGAATGTATAATAATGAAATATATAATTTAACTTGTAAAATATTTTTTGCATAAGGTATTGATCCTTCTATTAAAATTATGAGTATGATTTGGTAACTTAGTATTATAAATTTAGGGAATTTGATTATATTAAATATATATTTCTTCTTATGTTTTAGATATTATTCAACAAGAATTAATATAAATAAATAGGTAATATTACTTTTTAATTTGAAAATTTATTCATAAATTAATAAAATATTAAATATTGATTATAAAATATATTAAATAGTTTAAAATAAATTATATATAATTTAAAATAAATAATAATTTTTTTCTTACCAAATTAATTATAAAAATATAATAAAAAGTAGAAAAATAAATAAAATAATAACTTTACTAAAATATATAAAAAAATTAAATCAAATAAAAAATAAACAAAATAATAACTTTACTAAAATATAAAAAAATAATTAAATCAAATTAAGAAATAAACAAAATAAATGATGCATTATATTATTATATATTACGCCTATATTTTAGAAAATATATTTATGGAAATTTTTAAATCTTTATTCAAAACTATGAATTCTTTAATATCAAAATTATGATAATAAATTTTAAATTTATAAAAAATTCTTTATAAAATTAATAAACAAATCTTAAAATCCTAACAATAAATTTTAAACTTATTTGACATAAATATACTAAAAAATTTTAAAAATTAATAAACAAACCCTAAAATATTAAAACCCATGCTATTAAAATATAAGTTACAATTTTTATAAAATTACAACCAATTTTAAATTCATAATATTACTAATTTTAAATATCAGCAAGAAATTGAAAAAATATACAGTATTATTAAAATATAATATAATATTTGTCAATGAGTTTTTTTTTTTAATATTTTTTAATAAATTTAAACAAATTTCATAAATATTTATGAGTAATTAATTTGACGTAGTTATTTAAGATAAGATGTTGTTAATTAATTAAAATAACGAGTTATATAGAATTAGGGTGTTGTTAATTAGTTAAGTAATAAATATATTTGGTCAAACTAACTTTAAAATGTTAAAAATAAATTTTGTTGTTCAATTAAAGCAGATTTATTTTTTTCAATTTGAATTAAATTTATACCTTTCAAATTTTCCTCAACTTTATTTCTTTAAATTTTATATTTATACGTACCGTTTTCTAAAATTTGAATTTATATTTATCAACTCTAATATATTGTTTCATAATTAGCAAGCTAACGAAAAGTATCACAGTTTTCCATAAAAATTATTTAATACAGAAAAATACAATCGCCTAATAATATTAAAAACTAATAAATTATAACTACACCATAATAAAATTAAATTAAATTAAAGTCCTAATATTAAAATAAAATAATAAATAAATCATGACATGATAATATACAACAATTACATATAACTACAAATATTATTAAATAATTAAAATTTGTATATTCAATATAAAACAATTCACCTCAAATACACTATGCAAAATTCTTGATATGAACTATACTAATCATGTAATTGGTTGTAATAGTATGATAATATTACTTGGTTTAAATTTAGGGTTTAGAATATGAAGAAAATAGAATGTTACATGTATAAATTAAAAAGACAAATTTGTTTTCAAGAATGAAACAATTAACTTTCATATAAATCATATGATTTAAGCTGAAAAGAGAATCAAGTTCCATATCACTTTCTTTATATTTCTCTTTTCATCAATCAATCAAAACTATCAACTCTTAATATAGATATCCAATCCTTCATTCATTACACAATAAATTACATAAATTAGTCGATGAAAACACAATTTTAAAGTCAAAACATTGGTGTCAATTGAAGATCAAAAAGAAGGATTATAGTTACATCATTTTAAAAATTGAGAAATTTAATTGAATTTTTTACTAAAAAATAAAATAAATTGAATAAAAGAATTAAATAAAAAAAAATAAGCATAACAAAAAAATGTTATTTGATATTAATATTTAATTTCTTGAACATAACTAAATGTTACCAATTTCATGCAACAGGAAGAAGGTATAAATTATTTAGATAAGGCGAACTTAGAATTTCTTGCCGTGTGGGGCCTTTATTCGTTAGAGCCCCAAACAAAACGTTAAATTGGAATCTTTTTGCCGTGCACAAACAAACCTTCATGGATCACAAATACATCTTTCAAAGTTAACTAAATAAAGTTTAAAAAATAAAAAATATATATTAAAAAAAATGAGGAATGATTTTTCAATTATCCATTCATATTTTTTCTCTTATCAAATTAATTATATAGAAAATAATTACAATATTTAACTTATCATCAAAATTAGTTTAGAAAATAAGATTCAATTCTCATTTATATATTATAATTAATGTGAGATCTCCTCAACACCTTTCTTTACTTGAAAAAATTTTCTCAATTCGAATGTGGTCTATTAATATGTGACTCAATTTAAGTTCAATAACTTTATTAATAATCAAACTCTACATAATGATTCCTTTACAATTTTGTTAATTATCAAGATTTTTCAAGTCAAATAATAATTTATTAATAGAAGATTTAATTTAAACTTAACAATATATTAATCAAGATTCAGAATATTAATAAGTGATTTAATTTAAATTTAATAATTTTATTAATTTATCTATAATATTATGAAAAAAATTATTATAATAATTAATTTATCTTTAAAACTAATTTAAAATATAAAATTTATTTTTCAATTATATATTATAATCGATATGATATCTTTTCAATATATATAAGAATATATACGTGAATGTGTAAATATTTCAAAGTACAATTATTTTATATTGTATGATATGATCCAATGAAAGATAAAAAAAATTGAACAAGACCAGATCTTAAGACAAGTTTGGTTGATTGATTATGTTGTGAGAAGAAAGTTGGAGCAACATTGGTGTCAAAATGGATGAAGAATAGGTAAGTTAGGTGAGTAAGGGACATAAATGTGTTCCCAATAATATCATACGATACCATGTTTCTATCAATCACTTTCTTTCACAATGTTTAACACAATCAGTAGATGCTTGTGTTTATGAAACATGTTAACATATGTTTGATTATCTAACTAGTACGTAGAAGATTGGTTAAAACAGAACAACTTATTTTAATATTTTTATGTCTTCAACAATTATTTTTATGTTTTTCCACTATCAAGATATTTTGCTTTCAGTAGAAAAAAAATATCATTCCATATTTTATAATTTTTAAAATTAAAATATCGAAAATGTTTTAAACTATGAAAGAATACATTAAAACAGCTGAGATATCACAATCGTTATTTTATGAAAATAAAAAAATCTAATTTAATATGCACGACAATTTTAGTTTTATAAGTATGTTTAGATAAAAGGATTTATAAATTTTAAAAAAATATAAAATAAAAAAAAAATGAAATAAAATTTTCTATAAATTAAGGCTAATAATTAATGTACAAATAAAAAAATAAAAATTTAGAAAAACTATATATAAAAAAACCTTCAAATAATTAACTTATGTTATAACGGTTAAAAAATGAATTCAACAAAATTGATACTAAACTATACTAAATTGAATTACTTTTAAAACATAACTAAATAAAATTTTTATTTTAATTTAGTTTTTAAATATTAAATTACTTTTTAAATAGAATTATTTATGATTTGTGAGATTGAAAGATATATTTAATATAAAATATTTATTAATAATAAATCAAATAATAACTTAAATAATTTAAATAACCATTACATCCTTGTTAATGGATATGCTTGAAACATGTCTTGTCCTCCTCCACCACTCATGGTAGTAGTTCCTCCACTAAGCAATGATAACCCTCTTCATTTTCATATTTTTGTGATGATAATTAGGAAAAGAAAAAGTTTTGTTAAAATTTTCTTATTTAACTCATTATTTTTTTATTAATTTTAATCATTACACAAGATTAAAGTGAATCAATTTATATATTTATGTATTTGTCTTAATATAAAACTTGTTTTACTGATCAATATAGAAAAAAAATATTAAAATTAAAATAATCTAATAATTATATTTGTACCAGATAAGGAATCCCTAACCGAGAACACGTCGCGTCCTAACCGATATGTTCTCGGTCTGGAACAAGGCCGATAACATCTCGGCAGGAGCAAGACCTCCAAAGCCTTTGTAACGTAATCCCGATAATCTTGGGTTGTCATTAACAGCAAGAATCTCACTGATCTAGTATCCCAGAAATTTTGGCATATAATGGTATCCCAAAAGACCTTGATATCAGTTATGATATACCATTAATCCCACAAATCTTGGTACTTAATAGTATCCCAAGAATCTCGGCATCGGTGGTGATTGCCCAGGTAATACGTTATTATTCCTCTCTATAAATATAAAGTCTCACTCCAGGTATAATCATCCAATCTTAACCCTAATTTCTATACTCTCCTTATCTTGGTCTCCTGCTTTGCATCGTTTTGACCCTCACTGACTTGAGCGTCGGAGCGTCTTCGCAAGTACCCCCCATTCGGTCCAAACTCAGAGAGAAGATCAAAGTCCAGCGCCAAGAGTATATCTCCGAATTATATTCGGCTCGTATCAAGTATTCCGTGTAAGTACATTTTGGCGTCCACCGTGGGGCCGATATATTCTGAGATATATGGTAACTACTCGAAGCATGAATAGCCAGGAAATTGTCGACAAACCCGCAGACAATGCCGCAAACAATGCCAGTGCAAATGTCCTTCGCATGATGGAGGCTGTCATCAAAGAATTGGAAGAGGTGAGGAGAGGTCAGAAGCGAAGTGCCGAGGAAATGGGCCAACTCCGGGAAGATCATGCTCAAATGGAAAATCAATTGATGGAAGAGAACGCAATGATTCGGCAGAGACTCGAGGAAATGGTTCGACAACCCAACCGTTCGGTCGATCCTGCAAATTCCCACTCAAGACAGCGGCAACCACCCCAACCGGAAGCGCCACCAGCCCCCAGCGTTCGCACTAGTGTGGCCAGCACTCGGGGACAAACACAACCACCTAAGGTAAGCACCAACGCGGTGCCCCGGCCCGTACTTCCTTCGGTGGTAGGCATGCCCAGAGAGGAGGAGAATCTCTCACACCCGTTCACGGATGAGATAATGGCGGCCCATTTCCCAGAATCCTGGAAGCGACCGGCCATGGAGCAGTACGACGGCACGACTTCTCCGGATGACCACCTGAGTGCCTTTGCTGCGCATATGAACCTAACTACCGCAAACGACGCCGTCATATGCCGTATTTTTCCAATCACCTTAAAGGGCCCCGCCCTGAGATGGTTCTCTACCCTGCCCCCACGATCCATAGACTACTTCCGAACTTTCAGGACAGCTTTCACCACCTGGTTCTCGGCAAGCCGACCACACCCGATGACCGAGTTAGTTTTGATCGACGTCAAGCAAAAAGAGGGTGAGTCTTTGAGGACTTTTATGAATAGATATTCTAAAATTTGTCTTCAGATCCCAGATTTGAAAGACAACATTGCGCGCCACCATCTGGTCATGGCTCTGCGACCAGGACCCTTTCTCAATCACCTCACCAAGTGACGTCCAAAAACGCTGGATGAGGTGTGGCAAAGGCCCACTAAGTACATGCAGATGGAGGAAACCCACATGTCGCGGGTATATGCCGAACCCAAGGGAGGCAGGAAGGATACTGAAAAAGTTGCTCCGAGTAGGGAAAGGGATCACAAGCAACCTCAACCAAAACCTACTCAGTTTGCTCGTTACACACCGCTATCTGTAAGCCGAGATCGGGCACTGGAGGAGGCCCGGCACGCGAATTTGATTCGCAAGCCGAGGAAGATCCCTACACCGGCTAATGCGGATATGAGCAAATACTGCCGATACCATCGAAACTATGGGCACATCACAGAAGAATGTGCTGGTTTGAAAGATCGCATAGAGGAACTCATCCAAGACGGACATCTCCAGAACATCGTGAAGAGAGATGAGCGGAAGTACGCGGAGCGGAGCCCACCAATAAAGAAGGTCACTGATGAGATGTTAATTTAACATATTTTATTTAATTAATAATTACATTTAAGTATATTTAAATAAATAGAAAAAGCTTAATTAACTATAAATTACATTCTGTGAAGAATTATTAAGCCTAGGCTAATTTCACTTTAAAATAGCATAAAATAACCATGTATTCACAGCCTGGCGTTCACTTCTTGTTTCGACTATATCTTTCGACACAATGCTCCTAAAATCATGATTCTTGATGCAGATTAAAGTAGACACATGGAGCTTTCAATAGAAATTGGAATCACACGATTCGGTGCAGAAATGGATTTTTCACAATCAATCAAAGTCAAGTCAACTGTAGTTCACGAATCCAGAAAAGTCAACTTCAAAGAATTGGGTCTCCAGGCTCGACAGTAGCTGCAGTCCACTGGACTCGCCCAAGCCCCTAAAATCACGAAACAAGTCTCATGTGAAAGTAGACTCGCATATCTTCATTTGGAAACTCGAATCGATCGAATTGTTGAAGAAACGAGCAAGATACATATACTCTAAGTTAACCTGTGTGCAGCTGAAGCATGAGAAACGTGAGCTGAAGAAACACAGGCCAGTTCATACGGGGGCCCACCCACTAAGCAGAGATCATGTAAATTATAAATAGCTATAGCTCCTGTGTAATTAGTAGAGAGAATTAGCAGAAGAAAGTGAGCTTAGTTTCGTACAATTTCAGTTGATAGTTTTCGGTTATGAAGATTGCAGAGTTCGTTGTAGTTCACAAGCTATTTTCGTTTCTAGATTTTTCAGTAGAAAGCAAGTAAGATTTCTGTAGTTCTTGTTCATTTTCTCTCTCATTCCTTCGTTATCGTTTCTTTCATCTTGATCATTTCTTGGATCTCTTCGCTTTCAATGGTTTATCGCACTGACATTCTTCTCAGGTTGATCCTCTTCATGTTCTGCCGTTTATTTTTCGCATAACAGTAGTTCTTGTAGTTTAGTGAGTTAGTTCTTTAGTTCTTTTGATTTTCAGGAGTTGTTAAAGAATCTAAAATCAGTGAATAATAATTTCTTGATATCTTTGTGAACTCTTGAAACAATCGGATGTCTTTCGATGGTGTAAACTAGTTTCAAGATCTTCGCAAGATTCAGCGTTGTTTAAACTAGTTTTGATTCCTTCGAACCCTCAGCTAGTTATTGTTTTGCTTTTGTTTCATGTTGCATTCAATTCTGCTCAAGATTTAGTTTAGCACCTGTAGCACAATACCTAGTTTAGCTCTGTGTTGTTTTCACTTCATAGTTTAGTCTATTGCGCTTTGTGTTGTTCCAATTTTGACATATTAGTTTTGCTTCTGAATTAGTGTTAGTTTTAATACTGCATTGTAATTGCATTCTGAAGTTTGATATCAGTTTAATTCCCATGGTACATGCATCAATTCTGTTACGATAAAATTCATTACATAAAGCCATTCATCTTGAACTAGTTGTCTGCATAATAAATAGATTACATAGTATAAAGAATTCCAGTAGCAATCCAACATTCACATTTTGCAATATCACTGTTCATTCTGTCAATTTTGCATCCCATTTAGAATTCAGATTCAATAATTTTACATTGCATCAGGATAGCATAAGTCTACCATTCATCTTGTTTTGCTTCGTACCTTAGCTTAATCCGATTTTCAACCGTTCACCAAAATTCGCACATCTCATTTCCATCATTGCATTGTTTCAATTAAAAATTTTAGAATTCTGCATCTATAGGAAAATTTACTACATCAATAACATATCCATAAAATACAAAAAAATAATTGTTAGCTAGGTGCTCCATACTTTGCATTTTCCATTACAGTAGAATAGAATCTGATCTTCAAACAACCCCCTTTCCTACATCAAATTCCATATCATTCATTACCATTCTTACATCCATATTCCTACACCTGCTGTCTTATTCGCACCACTGCATTTCCATCTAAATTGCATCATTCACTTCACATAAAATCATAAAATCACAACAAAAACAGTAGCATCAAATCATACCATTTTCATCCCCTCATTTTACATTTTCATTCATAAACACAGAATCAACAACACCTCCTAACTTGCTCCATGGATTGACACTCAAGGTCTCCTCTTTACTACATTAAGAAGGGGAATTGAAATTGTTTGAGAAAACCACAAGCGATAAAAGGTTTAATCAGTCACCCCACCGAGACGAAGGACAAGTTCACCTCGTAGACCGGAAAGGAGAGAACAATCTAGAGCTCCAACGGAACGGAGAGAGGAAGGCCCAAGGAGAGACCGAGAACCGGGACCTCTCCACGGAGTGATTAACACCATATTCGGGGGCAGGGGCGGAGCCAGGGGGGACACGGGGGGTCCTCGGTCCCCCCCTCCCCCCCCCCCCAACATTTTGGATTTTTTTTATTACCATATAAAATTATAATTAAATTAGGAAATATATACTTTTTAGCTCCCCCTGTTCCGTCTCTCCTCATAATATGGTATAAAAATATTATATATAAATTAAATTTAAATATAATTTTTTTAATTTTAAATAATTAAATATATAATCTTATATATAAAAAAAAATATTTTATTAGTTTTTATATTTATATTATATATCTTTTCAATAATTATCATCAATTAAAAAAAAAATATATGATAATTGATAATTTTATGAGATTGAGTTAGATTTTATGATAATTGATGATTTTTATAACATGAAACATCGTCGAGTACAATTAAAAAATTAAATGTACCAGATATATATTTGATTTTATATATAATTATTTATGTTGATTTTAAATATATGTAAATGATTTATAATTTATTAATAATTTTATTTATTATATTTATTTTTACGTGATAATTAATTTTAATGTATATATATTAATTTTTTTTAATTACTTTGACTCGGTCCGACCCAATCCGGTCTAACCCGATTCGACCTGGTCCGACCCGATTCGACCCGATTTGACCCGATTCGACCCGGTCCGGCCCCCCTTACCTAAAATTCCTGGCTCCGCCCCTGTCTGGGGGGTTCGCGGGTGGCGGCTCCTCTAATTCGGCCAGGAAGAGGAACCTTAGGCAGGTGCAAGCGGTCCAAAGCTCACGTAGATCTTATTCGAAGATGCCCCCGATTACTTTCACGGAAGCCGACTTCAGATGAATTGATCCAGAATAGGATGACCCTATGGTCATCACGGTGGAAGCGGCCCACTTTGCCGTAAAAAAGACGCTGGTTGATCAGGGGAGTTCGGTAGATATCATATATTGGCACACTTTCGTGAAGATGGGGCTTCCTGAAGAATCCTTGCTTCCATACAAGGACCAGGTAGTCGGTTTTTCCGGAGAAAGGGTGGATGTCAGGGGCTACATTGATCTGTATACCAAGTTCGGAGAAGGAAGCACGCGATGCCTAGTTGTGAAAATCCGATATCTCGTCATAGAAGCCGCTTCTCCTTATAATATGCTCCTGGGCAGACCTTCTCTAAATCAAATCGGGGCAATAGTCTCCACACCTCATTTGGCGATGAAGTTCCCGGCGCTGGACGGAACCGTCATAACAGTGAAGGGCGACCAAAAGGCGGCGCGGGAATGCTATGTCGCCAGCCTAAAAGTTCAAATCCCCGAGAGCAAGGTTGGTAAACCTGGGGGAGCGCTGAAACGGTTGCCATGACAAGCATAGATCCAAGAGTTGATGAAACCTTCCGAGCCCAGCCAAGAGAACAAACGATACCCGTCCCCGTTCGGGAAGATGATAAGGTCACATTCATTAGCTCCTTGGCAAATGAGCAGCAGATGACCGAACTTGTCACGGTCTTGAGAAAGAATGCAGATCTATTTGCGTGGTCAGCAACTGATATGCTAAGAATTGACCCTCGCATCATGACACACCGGCTTTCAATATACAAAGAAGCCAGATCAATTTCTCATAAGAGACGGAAGATGGGGGAGGAACGACGAAGGGCAGTACAAGAAGAGGTGGAGAAATTGTTGGCCGCGGGCTTCATTCGACCAGTCGAATACACCACTTGGCTGGCCAACGTAGTTCTGGTCAAAAAAGCTAACGACAAGTGGCACATGTGTGTAGATTACATGGACCTTAATAAAGCGTGCCCAAAGGACACCTACCCCCTGCCAAGTATAGACCGATTAGTAGACGGCGCTGCCAGCCATACTATCTTCAATTTTTTGGATGCATACTCTGGTTACAACCAGATTCGGGTGCACCCGACGGACGCGCCGAAAACAGCCTTTATAACTGAAAATGCTAATTACTTTTATGAAGTGATGCCATTTGGGCTGAAAAATGCAGGTGCAACATACCAAAGGCTCATGGATAAAATGTTTGTGAAGCAGATAGGACGAAACATGGAGGTTTATGTAGACGACATGGTGATCAAATCAAGCTCCTCAAGTAAGCATTTGGAAGATTTAGCCGAGACTTTCGCGGTTCTCCGAAAGTATAACATGCGATTAAACCCAGCGAAGTGTGTCTTCGGCGTACAAGGGGGCAAATTCCTGGGATTCATGCTGACTAATAGAAGAATCGAGGCAAATCCCGACAAGTGCCGAGCCATAATTGACATGAGGAGTCCAAAAAATCTTAAGGAGGTTCAGCAGTTGGTCGGACGTTTGACGGCCTTGTCCAGGTTCACACCCAAGCTGGCCGACAAGATCCGACCCATCCTTTGCTTACTAAAAAAGCGCCCCGACTTTCAGTGGGACGACTTATGTGAAGAGAACTTTAAAAATATAAAGACTATCCTCTCGTCTCCACCAATTCTACAAAAGCCAATACCTGGTAGGGATCTCATCCTTTATCTTTCCGTTTCAAACAATGCAATTAGTTCGGTTTTAGCACAGGAACAAAAGGGTGAAACAGTGCCCATCTACTATATAAGCAAGGTGCTGCAAGATACTGAAACCCGGTATCAACTTCTAGAGAAAGTAGCACTCACCCTAGTAGTGGCAGCGAGGCGTTTAAGACAGTATTTCCAGAGCCATAGGATCGTAGTCAAGATCGACTACCCTATCTCTCGGATTCTCCGAAAACCAGAGCTATCAGGCCAAATGGTGGCTTGGAGTATACAATTGTCAGAATTCGACATTTCCTATGAGAAACAGGGTCCTATCAAAGCACAATGCCTTGCCGACTTCGTAGGAGACTTATAGGAACCGCCTGAACGGTCTTCGGTTTGGAACCTATTCGTAGACGACTCCTCCAGCAAGAGAGGGAATGGAGCAGGCATTGTATTAGAAGGACCTGACAAGTTGATGGTTGAGCAATCACTTGTGCTGAAATTCCAAACATCCAACAACTAGGAGTTACCCGGACATCTGCTACTCCGATTCCAAATTAGTAGTCGGGCAGTTAACATGTGAATTTCAGGTTAAAGAACCTTTTTTACTAAAATATTATCATCATACTACAGGAAAATTGGCAAAATTTGAGGAAGTGGTCATTCGGCACATTCTGAGGGCCGATAACACTCAAGCCGACCTATTGTCGAAGTTAGCCAACTCGAAGGGGACCAACCATCATCAGACGGTTATACACCGAGTGATTCAGGCACCATCCGTATCAAGGGAAGAATGTTTGCAGACTAGCTTAGAAGACTCATGGATGACGCCTTACATTGCCTACCTTCAGACCGGCACATACCCTACAGAAACGAATGAAGCAGTGTCCTTTCGAAAGAAGGCATCCCGGTTCATTATGGTAGGGGATGAACTCTTCAGGTGCAGCTATTCGTCACCATTATTGAAGTGCGTAGGACCCAAACAAACCGAATACATCCTAGACGAGCTCCATCGAGGTATATGCGGTTCTCATTCGGGTGGCAGAACAATGCAGCCAAAGTGTTGAGGGCCGGATTTTACTGGCCCACCCTCCAAACCGACTGCGCCACATACGTAAAAAAGTGTAAGGAGTGTCAGTTTAACGACGACCTCATCCACTCGGCACCTGAGAAGCTGCATCACATAACATCACCATGGCCGTTTGCAATATGGGGGATGGATATTCTCGGCCCATTCCCGCCAGCCAAAGGACAATGCAAGTTTTTGCTTGTGGCAATCGACTACTTCACCAAATGGATTGAAGCAGAGTCCTTAGCCAAAATAACAGCTCCTTAGGTCCAGAAGTTTGTTTGGAAAAACATAGTATGTAGATTCGGAATTCCACATACCCTGGTCACTGATAATGGCCGGCAATTCGTGGATTCTGGGTTGACTACCTTTTACCAAGGACTCCACATACGCCATGTGACAAGTTCTGTGGAGCATCCACAAACCAATGGGCAGGCCGAAGCAGCCAACAAAGTATTATTGAATGAGTTAAAGAAGCAATTGGGAACAGTCAAAGGGCATTGGGCCGAGGACCTCCAAGAAATCCTATGGGCATACAGGTGCACCCCCCACTCCACAACTGCCGAAACCCCTTATAGCCTGACATGTGGAGTAGATGCAATGATACCAGTTGAAATTGGGGAAACCAGCCTCAAGAGGCAACACGCAGATCTTGAGAAAAATGAAGAAAGCATGAGAATAGAGCTGGATTTAATAGAAGAGTTGCGTGATAAAGCAGTCATACGTCAGGAAGCTTGCCGACTACGAGCTGTCAGGAGGTACAATACCAAAGTAAAGCCCCGAAGCTTCCGGGAGGGAGATCTAGTTCTTCGGGTCCGAACCTTGGCGAGAAGAGACCCTAGAGAGGGAAAGCTCGCAACCAATTGGGAAGGGCCCTATAAAGTGATCAAGGTCCTAACAAATGGTGCTTATCATTTACAGGACATCGAAGGAAGACCACTCCCTAGTTCATGGAACGCAAATTCCTTGAAATTTTATCATAGTTAAAATTGATGTACACACATTTCCCAGCTTTCAATAATAAGAGATGTTTTTCCTCAAAGCTTTATAACTGCATTTCAATTACCCAACCAGCTAAGAACTTCACCTAAACATTGGTGATGCTTAGTCTAATACTTTAATCCGCTAAGAACTTCACCTAAGCGTTGGTGATGCTTAGCAGAATACTTTGATCCGCTAAGAACTTCACCTAAGCGTTGGTGATGCTTAGCCGAATACTTTGATCCACTAAGAACTTCACCTAAGCGTTGGTGATGCTTAGCCGAATACTTTGATCCGCTAAGAACTTCACCTAAGCGTTGGTGATGCTTAGCAGAATACTTTTATCTGCTAAGAACTTCACCTAAGCATTGGTGATGCTTAGCCGAATACTTTAATCCGCTAAGAACTTCACCTAAAGCGATTGGTGATGCTTAGCCGAATACTTTAATCCGCTAAGAACTTCACCTGAATGTTGGTGATGCTTAGCCGAATACTTTTATCCGCTAAGAACTCCACCTAAGCGTTGGTGATGCTTAGCCGGATATATTTGGATCAACATAAAAGGTTCACCGCAACACTGGTGACACCTAGTTGAACATGTCTAAACCCGTTAGGAAAATTTGCCTATGTTTTAGTAATACCTAGAGCAATTCGTTTATCAATTAAATAGCAAGGTAAAAAAGTGCTGAAACTTGGTCAAATGGGACAGAAAATAGATACTCATTAAAAAGTTTGGGTTACATTTTAAGAAGCAAAAGAAACGCAAGAGGAAAAGATCTAAACATTTGTGGAGTCTTCAACAGCAGGATTCCCGACAGTCAGATTCTCGGTTATGGGGTCTTCGGCTGCAGGTTTAGGAACTTCAGCATTCTTTGAAGCTTCCAGGGAATTCTCCTCATCTTCAGGAATCTAGTCAATTGAAGTCCACTTCCCTTCATAGATGTCAAATTCGACATCAAACCTGTCGGCCCTAAGAGGATCCCCTAGAGCGGTAAAGTACACACTACTACAAAAAGGGGTTTCAACGTCACAGAACAACGTCGGTTACCAATATAACCGACGTTGTTTTAGACGCGGTGGCATAATTGTAAATATTAGTACATTTTCCACGTCGGTTACAATTGCAACCGACGTAGAAACTATAACAACGTCGGTTATGTATTTAACCGATGTTGATACTCGACAATCAACGTCGGTTTAAAATATAACCGACGTAAAAATTTGATTTAACGTCGTTTTGAATTTATAACTGACGTTGAAAGTTCTTATTTCATCACTCTCAGCCAGTCACTCTTCTATTTTCCCAATTCACCAGTACTCCTCGTTTCTCCCTCTCTCGCGAGTTCCATTGCCTAGTCTTCTATTTCACCACCACCGCCGCCACCACCGCCGTCAGTTGTTGTTTCGGTCTTCTCTGGTTGTTGCTGCTGAGTTGATTCGTCGTTCGCCACGAACAGGTAAGGGTTCCTATCTCCCTCTGTTTCCCTTTGCACTATTTGAAGAGGTTCAAACTTTTTAGCATTGTGATAATGATTCGTCCTGATGTGTTTAAACCACATTTCCATAATGTTCAAACTTGTGCATACTGGTTGTACTTGCATTGTGATTTTTGTGTATATCCGACCCCTTTTGACTTAGACGTGTGAATATCATAACTGTTTGAATATAGTTTGACTGCATTGTGTATATACTGTTTAACTGGTCCCGAATCATTGCAATGAGCAAGTCCAGTCTGGTATCTGTACACATTACTTAGTGAGATTCAATGAAAAAGGGTAGGGACCGACCAAGAGACTTCCATATCCAACCAGAGAGACTAGGTACTATTGGACCACCATTCATTTCCTTTATAGTATTTGCCTTAGGTAACAATTTGCTTCTCCCAACCTCAACCATTCTTCAGCCCAAAAACACCTTTCCTCAGTCCAATTTCTTTCACAATGGCACTTACATTCATGTCACTGAAATAAACTTTTTGTCATGTATGATGATGACCTGACGAATTTTTACACAAGAATTAAACATGAATTAAACATGAAGTATCACAGCCACAAAATACCAAAAGAAAAACTTGTTAAAAAGGGAAGAACTACTTAGTGATGAAGATAAGTAGGAACAATTCAAAAATTTTCATTCTTTCAAGCTTCTGGAGCTTGTCTTTATTTTGAGCAAAGGGCAAACCTTTCCTTGAATTTTTTCATTTATATCTATTCATTAAAGAAGTGATGATCCAGCAATTCTTACTCAGGAAATTTTTGGACTTCGTTGAAAGGTTTTTTTGAATCATTGTGGTTATAGTATGAATCTGATTTTTTTTTTTATTGATTCATATGGTCCTTACAAGAAAATCCTTATCAATAATCAAAATTCAATAATAAAGAATCAAGCAGTAAAATCACATTATACAAATAAAAAATGAAGTAAATAATAGAATATTCAAGAGGCCTTAAAAGATCAAGATAAAGACGAGTGTGCCGACTTGATATTTTGGCATTATAACCAAAAAGAATAGCTTTTGTATTTCTATTTTTAGGAAGAAACAAATGTTGTGAAAATGCAATAACTATGGACATGATCTAACTATGGAGTAAGAACTATAACAAATATAAAAGTCATCACTTCTCATGAATCCTAACATAAAAGGTGATGAACTAATTAAGAAAGCATTAATGAAAATGGGCACCACTGATAAGAATAGGACTGCATTGAGGTTAAGGGAGACAAAAGTGATCCAGCTAACATATGCAATAAGAAGAGAATTTATGATTGACTAAGTTTAATTAGTTAGATGCAACAATAATGGTAGAAAGAGAATGGTAGCCTTTTTAGTATGGGGTCGGATTAGGGTGGCTACTTGGATATTAGAATAGATTTTGATAAATATATATCTAATTAAGATATATATTTGAGCAGCGATGGCTTCTTGTTCCAATCTCATACAAACAACATGGCCATTAGACTCATCCATTAATTTATTTCTTTCAAAAGTTTTTCATGTCTTAACTTGAATAGTTAGGCTTCATTGAGAAAGGAAAATAAGGTTTCTGTTAATGGTACGAACATTACATTATTTAAGGGAGAGACATGGATAATTCATATTCCAAGATAAGATAACAGAGAAATGTGAGGCCAGAAGATAAATAGGAATGGCAATAAGAAAACTCACACACTTGGCTTGTTTTGTTTGTGATATTCTCTCTATTCTGTGGAGATAGGCTTTGATCTTTTATAATTCTCAAATAATTGTTTCTATTATTTTTTAAGGAGTTTAATGACTTCCTTTCTTATGTTTATTATTCATGTTATTTATTTCAATTCTATTTTATAGGTTAACTGGACACAGGGTGCTAACTGGAGACAAGACTTGAAGCTGTCTTAGGAGCAATTTCAAAGTACACTTACACTTCAAACTTGAGGTTAGTTAAGTTGTTTATTGCCTTTTTCGCCTTTAACATAGGATTTGATGCATCATTTAATGTAGAACCAAGAATATGGTATGTATATGACTAAAGTTTAGCATCATTTAATGGTCTGGTAGAGTAGTGGGGGTAGGGGCAGATGACACTGATACTAAGATTCAAATTAGAATCTTAGTATTTATCCAATTATGGTGGTAAGAGGGAGGGCATATCATTGGTGTGTGCAAAGTACTACTTTGACTATTGATGTATGCTCACTCTTAACCACTACTGGATTTTATTATTCTTCAGGTGTAGTGTCATCTTGCCAAAATAAGATGGATCAAAATTGGTTAAATACAAATCGCATGTCAAAAGAGTATGAGAATGGAGTTGAAGAATTTTTAGAATATGCGAAACGAAATAGCCCAAATTTTAATAGAAAATTGTATTGTCCGTGCGTTAATTGTCTAAATGGGAGAACACAAGACATAGGACTAATACGGGAGCATCTTATTTGTGATGGAATGATGAAGAATTACACAACTTGGACTTGGCATGGTGAAAGGATTGATAATTCAGCAAGATCACAAACTAACGAGGAAGATGACACCGTTGAAGATCGAATAGAGGACATGCTTGGTGATGTGGGTGAAAGTAGCTTCCTTAAAGCACATGCCCCTTTATATGATACATTGAGGACAGATTCAGAGACTCCATTGTATCATGGCTATAAATCTTTCACACGATTGTCATCGACACTAAGATTGATGAATTTGAAGGCAAAATATGGTTGGACTGATACAAGTTTTAATGAATTACTCCATATATTAAAGGATATGCTCCCAAACAATAATACTTTGCCAAACCATATGTATGAAGCGAAGAAGATTCTTTGTCCGATGGGTTTAGAATATAAAAAGATACACGCTTGTCCTAATGACTGTGTGTTATACAGGAAAGAGTTTAAATCTCTTAACAATTGTCCAAGATGTGGTTTATCACGTTATAAAGTTAAGGACGAAGATAATGAGGGTGAGGACATTGATAAAAAGTCTCCTCCTGCAAAGGTTGTCTGGTATCTT
>BDMB01000137.1:161124-276112 GCA_016859785.1 Macrotyloma uniflorum
TACGCTTGCATATGCAAAATATCATTTTTCCTTATATTATTGTATTCAATAACTTCTAATATTGGTAATTATACAGAAACCATTGGCAGCTCTTGGTTATTTTACCCAAGAATAATGCTGTGTGTTGGTTTTGCTCATTGGGGAGGAAACCGGACATTGACATCAAAAGTATTGTCACCGGGTATGTATTTTTAATATGAGTTCTTTTATTTTAAAGCCTAAACCCTAACCAATATTTTTCATCAGTGTACTTAACGTTTGCACTAGTTTACGTGGAAAACACACCAGCACCCCTCCAAATTGGAATTATATTACGGTATGTACCTTTTTAGTGTATCTTATTTAAGTTTATTTGCTAAACTATATATTAATAAGTGGTATTTTTCAGTGTAACAAACAAGCAGGTTCATTCGAGTGTGGATATTATGTGATGTATTGGATGTGGCTCATTATTTATGGAAACATTACAGATAATTGGGACCGGGTAAGTATCATCTTATTTAACTAAATTGTTACATTCAATTTATTTGTTATAATCAATAAGTTATTTCTTTTAACAGGCATTTACAGAGAAAGAAGCATTGCCTCATCAAACCATACAAACGGTTAGAGACAAATGGGCAGAATACTTTGTTAAAATTAGGAACAAACAATTGAAGAGTTAGGGAATTAGTAGATACACTTGTACCAAATTAGGAAGGAACAAAATTGCACATAGAGAGAGACAGTTTCTTTAATTCTTCTATGTAATTGATTAATTGTAATTGTATTTTTTATGAAATGGGAATTTTGTTTCATTATTTGTAATTGTTTACTTGTTATAATAACATTTCATTAATATCCATGACATTATCAGGCCGTCTAACAGAAATATTAATATAAAACAGTTTCAAATGCACAAAATTGATCGAAAATCTACGTCGGTTATGGTAATAACCGACGTTAAATCCATATATCAACGTCGGTTATTGTAATAACCGACGTTAAAACACTAAACCCTAAAATATTTCAACGTCGGTTGTATTAATAACCGACGTTGTAATATAAACTTTTAACGTCGGTTGTTAATATAACCGACGTTGATATATAAACTTTTAACGTCGGTTATAAATCCAACCGACGTTAAAAGTTTATATTCCAACGTCGGTTATATTAATAACCGACGTTAAATTTAACGTCGCCTGATACAACGACGTCTTATATTTTGTCGTTAATTGTCTATTTTAACCGACGTAAAAACCCCTTTTTGTAGTAGTGACAGCGCCTACCTAACTCCTTTGTTGAACCCCATAGTATGCTCATGCAGTATACCTCCCTCAAGCTCCTTTAGCTCTCGGGCTTGAGCTGCCATTTGAGTGTGAGCCTTGTCCAACTACTGCTCCAACCCCCAAACGTCATCTCTCCGATGTTTTTCCAGCAATTCTAATTCTTCCTTCAGGGCAGCCTGCTGGAAAGCCATCCTCTCTTTCTCAGCAGCATGCTCATCCACCTTCGCCAAAAATTGGGAGTTGGTATCATTACTCTCTACCAACTCCTTCTCACAGGCAGCCGATCTCGCCCCGAAAGCCGCATACTCCTCTTGAAGATTAGCCGAGGTCTCTAAAGCGTGAAGATGGAAAGCATGAGTCCGAGAATGGAGCTTCAAATAACTCGCTCGCCTCTCCAACGATTCAGTTCCCTACAAGAGCCCCTAGTAAGCATCAGGGATAGAGAAGTTCAGATTCTGGCTTACTCTCAATGGATCAATTAGAAGCTGCGGAAGAGGAGCTGGGAAGGCTTCAAGGTTCTCCACTTCCACTCGAGCCCTCTTTGAGGATCGAGGCTTGTCGGAAATAGCAACAGCCCTCTTCTCTTTGGGTGGCTGGGGAGGAGATGAGTCGTCAAGAACCACTACCGGGTCAGGAACATCTTCCTGCACCCGCTCAATGTTGCCAGCAACCGCCTTCGCCCTCACGGATCTGAAAAAGCTTTTCGGCATCCTGAAGAAGTGGGAAAGAATCGCTGCGAAACAAGCAACATTCAGCGGGGGTTAACATAACAAAAGAAAGGCTAACAAGTACAAGAAATAAAAATACCAAGAACATTTATAGCCTTGTAGCTCCCGAGTAAGGACCGGCAGGGAATCCGTGGAGAAAACTCACTTAAAACCGACACGAAATGTTGCTCGGAGGCCGACAAGCGATTCAAGGGAATACTTTTATACTTGGCTAGGCACCGAGTCCAATACAGAGGGAACCGCGACCGATCTCCCACAAAGAATAGAGGCCTTCCGGCTTCATGAATGATAATCTTGAAAAAGCCACTCTTAAACTTTTTGTAGCTAGCCATGTAAGGCTTGAATAAGGTATTGGAAGGATGGCTTATTAAGGACAGCCAACTCACAAACTCCCTGCCCCGAGTACTGAGATGATACAAGAACAGGTAAGGAGTGGGAACAATCCCAAAAGCTCCGCATAACACTTGGAAAGCCTAGAGCATAGCCCAGCTATTTGGGTGTAATTGAGTAGGAGCTACTCGAAGCTCCAACAACACCCCGGCAACGAAATCATTTAGAGGGACCCTGCCCTTCAAGTCCACGAAGAAGAAGGAGTATACGTAAAAGAAATCCTCGACCGCTCCTTCCCGGCCATGACAGACTTGGTCCTTAACATCGCAATGTTTTGGAGAAATAACTCCCTCGGGGCAGGAGCTGGATAAGATACTAATCGATTGAGCAAACTCTGCCACCAGACGAGCACGATCAAAGGCGGAGGACACCTCGAGGATGGCTGGATCAACCCAAGAGTAGTCGGTTTGATCAACGTTGGGAGGGTTAACCTCAGTAGGGTCCGTCTCCTGCTGTAAGGGTGACTCCACTTCAAGAGTTGTCGTGGACTCCATCTCGGTATTTATGGATGACTCCATAGAGGTTGTCGGCGAGTTACCCCGACGTCTTTCTCGACTCTCGGACCCCTCGGAACCGGAGAAGGAAGAAGACATACTTGGTGAGGATGGAAGAAGAAGAAACTGGTCAAAGCCGCTTGAAGCATAATTGGAAAAACCAGAGCAAAGGTGAACAGTAGAAGGTCTGTGAATGTGAAGAGAAAAAGCAAGCAGGCGAATATATATAGGAGCGATAAAATACCTTGGTAGCCGTTGAGGGAGGTGAACGGATTCGGTTATGATTAACTGCCTCAAGCCACGCGAAAGGCCTTACCTCTATAACTTCCTACTCACATCACTCAAGTCACCACTCTACACGCATTAATGGGCCACACATGCCTTCTGGAATGCTCGAAAGCAAACGCGCCACGTGGAAAAATATCTAGAATGTTCTGTAAAGTTTCTTAGCAAGAAAACTGAGATAAGTTGTGAACGAAACATGACCGGAACCTGCTAAACAAATCATATCGTCCATACTCAAACTCATGACTAGGGGGACTTATGTACCGGATAAGGAATCCCTAACCGAGAACACACCGCGTCCTAACCGATATATTCTCGGTCTGGAACAAGACCGATAACATCTCGGCAGGAGCAAGACTTCCAAAGCCTTTGTAACGTAATCCCGATAATCTCGGGTTGCCATTAACAGCAAGAATCTCGCTGATCTAGTATCCCAGAAATCTTGGCATATAATGGTATCCCAAAAGACCTTGATATCAGTTATGATATACCATTAATCCCACAAATCTTGATACTTAATAGTATCCCTAGAATCTCAGCATCGGTGGTGATTGCCCAGGTAATACGTTATTATTCCTCTCTATAAATATAAAATCTCACTCCAGGTATAATCATCCAATCTTAACCCTAATTTATATACTCTCCTTATCTTGATCTCCTGCTTTGCATCGTTTTGACCCTCACTAACTTGAGCGTCGGAGCGTCTTCGCAAGTACCCCCCATTCGGTCCAAACTCAGAGAGAAGATCAAAGTCCAACGTCAAGAGTATATCTCCGAATTATATTTGGCTCGTATCAAGTATTTCGTGTAAGTACAATATTAAATCTAAAATAAATAATTAATTCAAGTTTTGATTTAAATAAATTCATTTTAATTTTTAAGTAACAAACCTTAAGCGAGTTTTTAAAGTTGTATAATAAAAGACGCAACATTCATTAAAAGTTTATGAATCCTTACATACTTATATGGTTATATGGTTAAGAGTTCAAAGTTTATGAGTCCTAATATATTTATATGGTTAAGAGTTTTATTCAAATAAGACGTTTTATAATTATTTGAAAGAAGATTCAAACCTTTATAAAAAATTAATTTTCCTTATTCACATAATTGCTAAGATGCATATCTTAGTAATTAAGAATTGGAAAAGATGTTTATTTTCTAGAAAAGAAAAAAAAAGTAGTATTTTCAAATGTCATTAAAGTATTAAGACTTTACAGATCAAAAAACTCTAAAGTATCTAAAATATCAATTAAAAGTAAAAAAAAATCACCTTTTATGTAACCAGTAGTATTCTTTTTATGTAACCAGTAGTATTCTAAGAAGGTTATATAAAGGATAATATTCGAACTATGAATTTATTGATACGGTAACACTCTTTTTTAAGCAATTCTTCTTGGAATTTTCTTTACCAATTATAATTATGTCTATTTACATAAAACTAAAATTTAAGAATAATTATAAATTAATTTTTATAAACTTATATCTCATTCATGATGAAACGAAAGTAAAAACGTACCTGAATTTGTCATTGGAATAATGAAAGAGAGGTGAAATTGATAATGGATGTGTGGTCTTTCAAATGAAGAGAATCATATATATGTTTTTCTTTGTGTTTTCTTGTCTGATGGGATGATTGGAAAATAGAAAACCGTAATATCTTTTCACTCTCTTCACTTGGGGACCATAACCCCTTACTTTACTTATGTGAGTTACGTTCTAAATTTTTAATTTAACTCCTCATCAAAAACAGAATATTACTTAAGTATCCACACAATAATTTTTCATGAAAATTATGCCCTTAGTCATAAACTTAATATTAAATAGACCACTTTATAATTTTGATAAATTAAATAATGACCCTAACACATTGATAATAAATATGTGACCCAAAAAATGCTAACAATCTCCCACTGATCACATATGTATTCTTATAAATGTGTTAGACTTTATGAGCTTAAAATTGTCATTATATACCTCTGGCATATCTACATAATTTTGTTCATTAGTTATGTCAATACATAAAATCAAAGCAGTTTTTGTTATATCAATCATAACTTACCCATCAATGATTACTAATATTAACACAACCAAATGACACAAACTCATCATGAAATGTGTTGCATGAAAATTATATGAAGGTGGTCTTTATATCTCAATTTTCAATTAGTCCAACTTTATCTTAGTGAGATCATCCAACAACCTTTATATACTTTTTTTATACAAAGTGTAATGATAAAACTTCAAATTTTATATATGATAAAAAAATATATCCAAATGTATGCATACATAATTCCAAATATAGAACATAACTAACAAACTCCCACTAAACGAAAGATTCTTCAAACAATAAAACATCCATATGATTGGTCTGCTCATGAAAGACCTTGGGTGAAAAACTCTTCGTAAGAGGATCCGTTATCAAGGAGTTTGCGTAAGGTGTTCTATGGAAATCATTTCACTTTTTACCATTTCTTTAACAACAAGGAACTTGATGTTAAACTTGACTTGATTGTACTCCTATTATTGTTGGAATATAAGACAACTAATTTATTGTCACAGTATAACTTAAATGGTCTTTCAATTTCTTCCACAATTTGCAGATCAGCAACAAAGTTCCTCAGCCAAATCCCATTATTAGATGCCCCATAACATGTTACAAATTCTACTTCCATGTGAATGAAGTTGTAAGAGTTTATTTGGCATTGCGTCAAGAAATTACACCACCAGCTAGCAAATAAAAGAGGTTTGAAGTGGATCTCAAACTATCATGTCATCTAGCAAAATCTAAGTCAGAATGCCCAATGATCACCAACTGGTCTAACCTTGTATATGAGCATATAATCCTTTATTATCTTTAAATACCTCATAACCCTTTTAGCTACCTCATAACCCTTTTAGTTACTTTCCCATATTCCATTACCGGATTGCAAATGATTTTGCTACAACTGTTGTGATTTTCAATGTTGCTCCTTCTTTTGCTACCTTGCGGAAGTCTTACTACTAATGTCCTAAGTCCCTCAGTAAGGCTTAAGTGGGGAATGAGGAAGAATAGCGTTTTAGTGCCCTATTTGTTTGTCTAATATTGAAAATTCCACCATTTAATAACTCTTCGTAGTGTCCAATTCCATTCCTGACTAGTAGACAGAAAGAATTTCTCCTACTCTACAATCAATTGTTTCGTTAAAGGGATTAAGGCAGTGAACTCGTTAGGATAGCCAGAAGGGCAGAGATCTATGTTCTATTAAAAGCATGTGTTGGGTTTTATTTTATATGCAAGTTTTACATTTGGCAATGCATATGCAATAAGTTTGACATTGCATGTGTTTTTTTATTATGTAAAAGGCATTACATATGCAAGTTTTAAATTTTACATTGCATGTTTTTTTTTTTAATATGTAAAAGGCATAGCATATGCAAGTTTTACGTAACATCCCAATTATGTACGCTAAATTTGGATGTATACATATTTGGGCATGTAACATACCCAAAATAACTACTTACTCTAACAATATTAGTTCATGCATCAAGCATGCAAGTATAAATACTATTTCTATTACATTTTTCCTTTTTAGTTTTTCCAAAAAAAAAATACAAATATCTAATATTATACTAATAAAATTTATACATTCATTATCATGCCTAAACTACTTCCTTTCCACAGAGGACTCACCACCTATCATATTATCTCCTTATGCATAAAGCACACGATCATAACAGGTTCACAAACATACAAAAAGGAACAAAAAAAGGGTAAACTAGTGAAAATAAGACAAATCATAAGGAATTCATAAAATCATTCAATAGTAAACATAAAACTTTATACAATTATAAGGGCCTACTAAAGGTTTTACACATTTCAAACACATTCACAGTCAAAACTGACGCCTTTCGAAAGACTGTATGAATTTTGGATATCTAGGGCTAACTGTTAATGATTAATATATTTTATTATCTTTTATAGACTAGCTGTTAAGAATATTTTAATTATATATTCTGAAGAATCTATCGTATTAATGTAAAAGATATGCTCTGCCACCTATTTAAGAAAGGGAGGCTGAAGAATAAAATAACAAGCTTTTCTAAAGAAATCATGTCTTATTATATAATATGCTTGTTTTTGTCTTAATCTAATATGGTATCAAGAGTCAGGTTCGTGATTAGAATAGTGTAAGACAATAAAATTTGTCTTGACACTATTTGTCATTCAAC
This sequence comes from Macrotyloma uniflorum, assembly GCA_016859785.1. Taxonomy (NCBI): domain Eukaryota; kingdom Viridiplantae; phylum Streptophyta; class Magnoliopsida; order Fabales; family Fabaceae; genus Macrotyloma; species Macrotyloma uniflorum. The sequence continues at coordinate 168,499 of BDMB01000137.1, forward strand.
CTAGAAGTTTTGTTCCGCTGTGCAATTTGGTGGTTCTTTTGGTGATTCCTTTTGATGGTTTCCTTTTAGTGGGTTCCCTTTGATGGTTCCTTTTGGTAGTTCTCTTTTGGGGGTTCCCTTTGGGGGGTTCCTTTTGGTAGTTCCCTTTAGGAGTTTCTTTTGATGGTTCCCTTTGGGGGTTCCTTTCTGTGGTTCCTTTCTGTGGTTCCTTTCTATGGTTCTTTTCTATGGTTCCTTTCTGTGGTTCCTTTCTATGGTTCCTTTCTATGGTTTCTTTCTATGGTTCCTTTCTATGGTTCTCTTTGGGGTTCCTTTTAGTTGTTCCCTTTGGGGGTTCCTTTTGGTAGTTCTCTTGGTGATTCTCTTAGTGGTTCTCTTGACGGTTCTCTTGGCGATTCTCTTGGTGCCAACGCCGTTAGTTTTTTGTTGACAAATTGTTGTTGGTTGACTTACCAGCATCAATTTGAGGGGGATGTTAATGATGAATATATTTTATTATCTTTTATAGACTAGCTGTTAAGAATATTTTAATTATATATTCCGAAGAATCTATCGTATTAATGTAAAAGATATGTTCTGCCACTTATTTAAGAAAGGGAGGCTGAAGAATAAAATAACAAGCTTTTTTAAAGAAATCATGTCTTATTATAATATGCTTGTTTTTGTCTTAATATTCTAACACTAGCACCTGATGTGTACTCCAAGACCACAGACCTAATCGGTCGACCACTGAATCTTTTTCACCCTAGGATCATCCACAAAACATCACCACACCCATCTCACTATCATAAAGACAATTGGTAAGACCTCCATCTACCTTCACCACATGACAATCTTAGTCTATATGACCTAAAGAGTCATTAAGGTCTGGATACCCTATAACATATCCCTAAATCCATACACACTACATTACCAACATCATACTCATATCATAAATCAAGCTCCCCTCAATAGGAGCACCAAGACCTCATGTCAACATAAATATCATTCATAGTCTCATACAATTCTCACTCATGCATACTGTTATAAATGAAAATTTTTAAGTTGAATTCTCTTTTCCAATACAGAATAACAATCCATTTACTCATCAAAATCAATATTACACAAGAATTATTTCTATTAGATAACCAAATTTCAAATCAGATTATCCAAAGAGTAAATCTAATTTATCTCACTTTTCTAAAATCTCAAGTCCTAGGATTTTAGGTAAATCTTAAACAAAACTAGCTTCCACTGTGTCAATGTTCAGATATCCCTTTTTTTTTCATTTCCCAAATTTAGGTCAAGCTGCAATTGTTCTATTTAGAAATTCTACAGAAAAGCCACTTTGATTTACTAGATCCAATTCATAAATTTGACACATCTAAACATGCTAAATTAATTTATCTCATGTTCTTTTCAAGAAAAATTGATGGGGTAGGTAGCTCAAAGTGATACTTCTACAAAATTTCACAACTGAATAAGAATTTAATTCAGCTTAACTCAAACAAATTTCAACATGTGGTTCAATACAACAAGTTCTTCAAAACCTACCCAATCTCCAATTTCAATTATTAAATCTGCTATGAATCAAACTTAAATTCTCAGCTCATTTGGAAACACAAGCACATCTTACCAAAGCAGCAACAATAACAAACAAGTTATGGTTATAGTATTTCAATCACAATAGTTTCATTTAAAAAATCTTAAATCACACAACTTAACTCAAATTAGGTAAATTTCTCATTCATTAAGCTTTCCCAACTCTCAAATCAAAGGTATAAATCCCAAAACAGTCATCCATTCAATTTCAAATTCAACTTCCCAACATCTCATAAAACTTAAAATTTAAACTAGCTTCCCTTACCTGTTTTTAGAGTATAAAATGTCTTTCTCCTTCCTACTAGACAGAGTTGCAGGTGCTCTGACTAACTTCTCAAGTACCTGATTCACAAACCAAACACATCTCTAAGAACCTAAGCTAGCATAGAGTTATATTGATGGAGGAAAGACCACATGCAAGGGGACTGTGACCCACATGCAAGTAGATTACAGTTAAGCCCTAAGGAGTTTTGAGTACTTAAAATTTACCCAAAACAAAACTTCAATCGGTTAAAAATGATCTACTCCTTCCAAGCTTCAATTAGGTACTCTCAGATCTTGGAAAGGATGAGGGATGAGGGAGAAAATTTAGAGAGAAGGCAGAGAGTGTAGAAAGAGTGAAGCTTTTAGAGATGATGATTTTAAAATAATGAATGATAAAATATTTAGTTTTTCTATTTATAATTCTTTTAAAACTTGATTCATGTCTCACTTGAGTTAGTTCTCAAAATATTAAAAGATTTATTTTCTTGCAAATATTTAGGCATATTATCAACTGAAAGCATGTCTTGTGTTTTTCTTTTTATGCAAGTTTTACATTTGATAATGCATATACAATACTTTTGGCATTGCATGTGTTTTTTAATTATGTAAACGACATCGTATATGCAAGTTTTACTGTTGACATTACATTCGTGTTTTTATTATGTAAAAGGCATTGTGTAAGTAAGTTTTACTTAACATTTCAACTATGTACAATAAATTTGAATGCGTACATATTTAGGCATATATTAGACTCTACAGCTGATGTATAAGGAATCTTCTGCATTTTCTGAATTTCTAAGTTTCTTTCTGCTGATTGAATTTATTTTCTAGGGTTTACGGATAATGCAAAATATATTGTGAATAGAGCTAAAAGGAAAAATAACAAAAAAACAGAGTATCACCTTTATAAGATATAAAAATAGAAAAACAAAATAACAAATCAGAATATTAAAAGATTTATTTTCAATAGAAATCATGTGATGGTTTTTTTTTACATGCAAGTTTTACCTTTGGCAATGCATATGCAATAGTTTGGCATTTCATGTGGTTTTTATTATCTAAAATACATTGCATGTGTTTTTTATTAGGCAACTTTTCTTTTATTATGTAAAAGACATTATATATGCAAGTGCATACATATTTTGGGATAAATTATAATTCTACAGCAGATGCATAGGGAATCTTCTGCATTTACAAACGGGAATCTTCTGCATTTCCTGAATTTGTAAGTTTTTTGCATTACATGTGCTTGTCTTTATTATGTAAAAGACATTACATATGCAAGTTTTATGTTTGGCATTGCATGCATTTTTTCCAATGCAAGTTTTACATAACATTCCCAACTATGTACTCTAAATCTGGATGCGTATATATTTGGGTATACATTATACTCCTATAGTTGATGCATAAGAAATCTTTTGTATTTCTTGAATTTCTAAATTTCCTTTTGCTACATACAAACAAAATAACATATTAGAATATTAAAAGATTTATTCTGTTACAACATATTATGAACAGAAAGCATGTGGTGAGTGTTTCTTTATAGGCAAGTTTTATGTTTGTACATGCATATGCAATACGCTTGTCATTGCAAGTATTTTTTTTTTTATTATATAAAAGAAATTACATAGGCAAGTTTTAAGTTTGGTATTGCATTTATTTTTTTTATTATGTAGAAGACATTTCATATGTAAATTTTACTTTTTGGCATTGCATGTGTTTTTTTTATTATGTAAAAGGCATTATATATGCAAGTTTTACGTTTGGTATTACATGTGTTTCTTTATTACGTAAATGATATTGCATATGCAAGTGGGTACATATTTGGGTATACATTATACTTTATGCATAGGAAATCTTCTGCATATCTTTTCGCTACAAATAAAAAAACAAAATAACAAATAAAAATATTAAAAGATTATTTGCAAGTTTTATGTTTGTAAATGCATATGCAATACGTTTGGCATTGCATGTGTTTTTTTTATTATATAAAAGCATTGCATATGCAACTTTTACGTTTGGCATTACATGTGTTTGTTTTTTAATCATGTAGTGTTTGTTTTTTGGCATTACATGTGTTTGTTTTTTAATTATGTAGTATTTGTTTTTTAATTATGTAAAAGACATTACATAAGTTTTATGTTTGGCATTGCATGCGTTCTTTCTTGTAAAAGGCATTGCATATGCAAGTTTTACCAGCATTGCATATGAAAATTTTAGGTAACATATATATATTCTAAATCTGGATGCATATATATTTGGGTATACATTAGACTCCTAGTTTATGTATAAGAAATCTTCTGCATTTCTTGAATTTATAAGTTTCTTTTCTACATAAAAATAAAATAACAAATCATAATATTAAAGTAGCTCTTCGCATCTCCAATTACGAGTCCCACATAAAATAACATCATAAAAGTCATTTGTCTGCATTTCCTGAATTTCTAAGTTTCCTTTTAGCCATTGACTGACATTGAATTTGTCTCTCTTAACAATTTGGAGAATCTTGAATTACATTTGTGAATTTGTCTCTATGTATCTGAATTCCTAATAAAAAGGAAAGCCAAGATCTTTCATTTTAAAGTTTCTTGAAGAAATATCTTGGTTTCATACACCATGCCTATTTCATTAGTGGCTAGTAGTATGTCATAAACATATAAGACCAAAAAAAATTCACTTACTCCTACTGAATTTGTGATACACAATCGTCAACAAAATTCATCGCAAGACCCTTTCTTTTAGGTATAACCCTTAGCTACAAGACAAAGTCTTATATCTCTCCACATTACCTTTAGAATCCCACTTAATTTTAAATATCCATGGGTAAACAATGGATTCCAACTCAAAAAAGTGGATTGAAGTAATGAATGAGTTGTAATCTTGCATGGCTTGACAGAAGTTAAGTGGGTCATTTTCCATAGTACCATTATTTTCCTCAGGTTCTTGAAGCTTTATCAAAAGCATCTATATGAATCGGTTCCGGAATTGATACCGATTCTTCTTCTAAGACAAAGTCTCAAACCTTATTCTTCCCCAACTCAATATCCTACTTTAGGTGGTATCTAAAATTTATAACCCATGAAATATTTGATAATCTAAGGGGTAAAGATAATATTGAAATCTATTTTTATTAACCAATTGAAATTACCTCCCAAGATCTCTAATTGTCCTAAAAGATCTAATAACTAGTGCACCATAATATTTAGTCTTTGGACAATAATATTGATGGTGAGTGATATGCTTGTTGTAATAATAAACTTTTTTGGATTGATTTATCATTCAAGTGTTAGTCTTCCTTTATACCTATTAATACTCGCATGGATAAACATACACACAAACATTAACATTTCTTCTAAACCATCTATATACAAGAGATGTCACTTTGGTGACATCTTGATTCAATTAGTTCATATAAAATGTAAAACAGTAAGTAGCCAAATTTTGAAAATTTTATCCTAAAAATATAAAATAAAATAATTCAAATGCTGAATTTTCCATTGGGAATAATGAAGGAGAGTGAAATTGACAGTGGATATGTGGATATGTGGTCTTCTAAATTAAGAGAGCGTATGTTTTTCTCTGTGTTTTCTCGTCTAACGGAATGATGAAAAAATAGAAAATTTTATATATTTTCTCTTTCTTCACTTTGAGAGTCTTTCCCGTTAGTGAATTTAGTGAGGTAGAATGACAAATCATGTTTTCTACCATATCTTGTAAAAAGTTCATTTTCATAAAATTTTGGACATATAAAATTTTTGGACAATATTAAATCTTTGGGCAAATATCAACTAAATATAGATTATCATGAGTCAAAAGTAAATCAGTTCTAACCATATTTCATAATCTAAGAATAAAAATAACATTGAAATCTATTTTTATTGACCAATTAAAGTTAACTCTCAGATCTTTAATTGTCCAAAAGATCCAATACCTAGTGTACCATCAATATCAAGTCTTTAGACAGTAATACTGATGGCTAGTGATATGCTTGTTGTAATGATCAAAACATCGATAATAATTCACTCTAAATAATAAACCTTTTTTAACTGATTTATCATAATCATCACATTTACCATCATATGTAGAAATCAATCGAGTGTTAATTTTCCTTTAAAATAGTTAATACTCGCATGGATAAACATACACACAAACATTTAGCATTTCTTCTGAACCATCTATATGCAACAGATTACTTTGGTGACTTCTTCGTTCAATTAGTTAATATAAAATGTTAAACAATAGCCAAATTTTGAATGTTTATCCCAAAAAAAATCAAAATAAAATAATTCAAATGTTGAATTTGTCATTGGAAATAATGAAAAGAGTGAAATTGACAGTGGTGTGTGGTCTTTCAAATGAAGATAGCCTAATAGTTTCTTTGTGTTTTCTCGTTTGATGGGATGATGAGAAAATATAAAATATCTTCACTTTTAGAGTAGGTGAATCTGGAATATGATAAATCATGCTCTTTACCATATGTTTAAAATTTTAATTTTATCATTTAATATAAAATTTTGGACATATCAAGTCTTTGGATAATATTAAATTTTGTTACCATGTCAAGTAAATATTTTATATCTTTTCTCTCCCTTCACTTTTAGAGGCAAAGTAAATCTGGTAAGGTAGTATGATCAATCATACTCTCTACCATATCTTTAAAATTTTGGTTTTATCTTTCAATATAAAATTTTGGACATATAAAGTCTTTTGAACAATATTAAATCTTTGGACAATATCAAGTAAATATAGATTATCATGAGAAAAAATAAGTTAGTTCCAATCAAATCTAATTGTCTCAAAAGATCTCATACTTAGTTCAGCATCAATATCAAGTCTAGACAATAATACTTAATTGCTAATGATATCTTTGTTGTAATGATCAAAAGTTGATAATAATTCATGTCAAATAATAAACCTTTCTTTGGACTGATTTATCATGCACATGCAACACCTCTCATAATTATCATGTTTATCCTCGCAGGTACAAATCGGACAAGTGTTAATTTTTGTTTAGACCGATTAATACACGCATCAATAAACATACACACAAACATTTTACATTTCTTCTAAACCATCTATATACAAGAGAGGTCACTTTGACCGATTTCTTGATTCAATTAGTTCATGTAAAATGTTAAATAGTAGGCAAATTTTGAAAGTTTCCTAAAAAAGCAAAATAAAATAATTCAAATGCTAAATTTGTCATTGGAAATAATGAAGGAGAGTGAAATTAATCGTGGTGTATGATCTTTCAAATGAAGAGAGTAGTATGTTGTTTTTTCATTGTGTTTTCTCGTCTAACGGGATTATGAGAAAATAGAAAATCGTATATATTTTCTCTCTCTTCACTCTTAGAGTCTTTCCTTGAGTGAATTTGGTAAGGTAAAATGACAAATCATGTTCTCTACCATATCTTTAAAATTTTGGTTTCATTTTTCAATATAAAATTTTTAACATATAAAATCTTTGGACAATATTAAGTCTTTAGATATATTAAATCTTCGGACAATATAAAGTAAATATAGATTATCCTGAGTCAAAAGTAAGTCAGTTCCAACCATATTTAATAATCTAAGAAAAATAACATTGAAATCTATTTTTATTGATCAATTGAAATTACCTCCAGATCTCTAATTGTCTCAAAAGATCTCATACCTAATGTAGCATTAGTATCAAGTCCTTGGACATTAATACTGATTGCTAGTTATATGCTTACTGTAATGTTCAAACATTGTGTACTCGTTCTTCCTTAACTTATGGGAAGTTAAGTTGTTTTTGTCCAAAATAACATTGTGCACTCATGTAAATTAAAAGTGAAAAATATTTATATAATCTTCATTTATTAATAAAACCAACCTTTTATTTCTTTTAAGAGAATAAGACTTAACTTACATGGAGTGTACATATATAAAATCAATTGTTTATTTTCTATTAAAGCTTATATTTCCCTTTTCTTAAATCTATTTTAAAAAGTCTTGTGTATACCTAAATGTTAATTACAAACCATTTAACTCTTATATAGAAGGTTTAATAATGTGTTTTAAAAAAATTTACAAAAAAAATGTAAGGAACTAGTAGGAGCTAGCTCAAGTGAGACATGAAGTTTGAGTGATGAAGGATGAAAGTTATTTAGTTAAGTTTTAAAGAATTATTTAATACTAAACATTTTATCCTTCATTTTTTTTAAAACCACTATCTCTCTAACTTTTTGTCTTCTCTCTAGCATTTCTCCTTCATCTCTTATTCTTTCAAGATCTGAGAGTATCTAGTTCAAGCTTGCAAGGAATAGATCATTTCCAACCGATTGAAGTTTTGTTTTGAATAAGTTTCCCGTACTCACCATCTCCTCTAGCCAAATTGTGAATTGTTGCATGGGGACCTTGAACCTTTTTGCATGTGCCATTTTCTTCCTCAAAATCACTCATAGCTTAGGTTCTTATATGTGTGTTTGGATTGTGAATTAGGTGTGTATATAGTCAATTAGAGTATTGGGAATCTAGCTCAGTAAAAGGGACCATGGGAATAGTATTAGTTGAACTCTCTAAGATTTTTGGGATTTTTGAGTTGGAACTGAACTTGTGGTTTTTGTATACTAATGTTCTTGTAATATGAGAAGTGTAAATTGTTATTCTAGTTGAGAATTGGATGAATCTGCCAAAATTAGGGAAAAAATTAGATTTTTGAGTATCTTACTATTTTGACCATAGAAATTTGAATGTTATGGTAGTAGTATGCTTTTTGGTGTAAATTGATAAGGCTTGCATTTTGGATGGGTTGGATTCTGTGGTAGGTGGTAGATAATTGTTTCTGTGTAAATTAGGGTGATTTAGATTAAGTTTTTGTCTTATACTATGTTGATTTGATTGTGAGGTGTGTATAATGATTACCTTGGTTCAATTGATTCATCCAATTTTGGATTTAGACAATAATTTTAACTATTTTGGAGCTTACAAATGTGTTGAATCAAGTGAAACAAGAATAGCAATTCTACATAACCCCTTTGTTGCATAATATTCATTGATCGCAAGTCTTGTTCGTTCAGCAGAATTAGTCCCAATGGAAAAGGGTATTCTCAAGTTCATTGAATGAAACTTTAAGCCGTTGAGGATTTTTATTTCGCTGAGCGAATTAGTCCCCCACTGAGCGGATTAGTCTCCTGCTGAGCGGATCAGTCCTAGTTTTGAGACTACTCTCGGGATCCAATCCGCTGAGCAGATTGGGAGTTCGTTGGGCGAATTAACCCTGTTCTAGACCAGTGAACTAATGGATGAAATTTAATGTAATTTGATGTATGAGATAGAAATCTGGATGTATACTTGAATGATGAATTATATGATGACATTGAGGCCTTGTTACTCCTACTAAGAGGAGGTTGGAATATTCGTTTTGAACTTGATGCATGGTAATCTTAGTATGTATGAATCAAGGAATATGTTATAGGGTATCCAGACCTTAATGACTTTCTAAGTCACTTAGACTAAGATTATCATGTGGTGAAGGTCAATATAAATCTTACCAGTTATCTTTATGATAGTTAAGGCTACCTTGATGTGAGATGAGTGTAGAGTATTTGGGATGACCCTGAGGTAAAAAGGATTTAGTGGTCGTCCGGTTAGATCTATGGTCCTAGAGTATACACAAGTTGTTAGTCCTAAATATTTGAAATTCATACCGTCTTCTAGAAGTTATTAGTCTTATTTGTGACTATGTTGAAATGTTAAAATGTTCGATAAGTCCTTACATTCAATGAAAGTTTATATGTTTTGAATTTAAAAATTTTATGAATTACTAATTATTTTTCTTATTGTTACTAGTTTAATTTTTCTTATATATTTATGATTAGACTGTCTTATCATCGTATCTTTACATGAAAATAAATATTATTTTTACATGAAAATAGATATTATATCTTTAATAGAATACTTACCAGAATAAAAAAAATAAAAATTAAACATATTTTTTGTTTTAATAAACTGGAAATAAGTAAATATTTAGTTTTATTTATTTATGTATTTAGTATAAGTGATGTAATAGAAATAGAATTTTACTTTATTATATGGAAAAGACTTATTTATTTATGTTTAGTATAAATTTTGTAATGTTACGAAGATTTTTTAATGTTATAAAGATGTTCAAACTCTCTTTCTAGAATTATATTTTAGTTTAGTTATTATTTTTATAAGTTACCCATGTCCAAGAGTCTTAATTGCTAAGTGAGACACCCAAATAATAATTTTAAATAAAAATTTTACATTTTTGGTTAAGTGTGAATGAAGGTTGGTTAAATTAGAAATCAATATGTTTATAAAAAAATTAAAAATTATTTCATTTATTATTGTCTTTTTAGTTTTTAAAATACTTTTGTAAAAACAAATTTTTAAGAACTTTATAATAATTTTAATTTATTTTTTTTAAATAAAAAATAATATCAATAATAATAAAATCTCAAGTAATTTAGGTGATAATTATATGATGATAGAGACGAGTAATATAGTACCATTATTGATTTAGATCCATTTTGATCACTTTTTTTTTAGTTATTAAATTTGTTTTATCTCATACTTTACATTAGTTATATTATCACCGAATACAATACATTAAAATATTTCAAACATAATAAAAATTGTAATATGGCCAAACATATACTTCATTCTCTAAATAAAAATTAAAAAGAAAAAAAAAAGAATTATATAAACCAAATCTTCCTATATTTTCAATAAAAAAAATTAAAAAAATAAATATTATTTATATATTATTATTTAAAAAAATATGGAAAAAATATGCTTATATTATTCTTTAAAAATTATTATTATAAGTTGTAAACAAAACAATATAAACACAAGAAGTATATTATGATAAATTATTTTTAAAAATATTTTAAAATATTTAAATACTATGCAACAGTTTATATTTAAATTGGCTATAATTATAATTTTGTGTAAAATATTTTAATATATTATTTATATTTTATTAGATGATAATATAATTAATTTAAATTATTAGATAAAATAAATCCAACAATTAAAAAATAACGTAAGAGAGTTGAAGAGAGAAATAATTAGAAGAAATGTAAATTCTACTATCATTAATGAAAATATAAATATCATTAATAGAAACAGAAAATATATTTATAATTTTTTTATTTTTAAAATATAAAAACAAAAAATGAATAAAATATACAATTTTTTCGTTAATAATATCTACCTTATATTATATCCTTTAAATTTTATGAAGTTAAAGTCGTTTTTAGTTTCCATCACAATTTTATATATAAAATATGTATTTTTTAAATTATTTTTAAAAATAATTAATTATTAAAATTGTTTAGAATTTAGAGTTTGTAAAAATATAAGAATGATGTATTATTTTGTAATAAGAAGATAGATAAAAAAAATCGGACTCAATTAAATTTTTAATTGTGAATTAATACTAAAGTTTCAATGACTATATGAATTTTTTTTTCTTATGTATTGGATAATTAATTTGATAATTATTTGTTAATAATCTAACTTTAAGTATAAGATGAATAATTATTTAATTAATAAGAAATAAATAATTATTTAATTAATTATTTAATTTTTTTTATATTTTTATTTAATTATATTTTATAATTATTTTTTTTATTTCTAGTATTAATTTTTATTTATATATTTATCATAATTTTTATTCATATATTTATCATTATCAATTAAAAAAATCAAAAAAATTAAAATTATTTTTAAGAACTAAAAACTAAAATTAAATCAATTATATTCAATTTTTTGGGCACATATATTTTTCATTAAAGTTAATTGGAAGTCTTCAATTTAAAAGAGAATCATACAGTTGGATTAAATATATAATTAAGATTAAATTATAAAACAAAAACAAAATAGTCACCGTTTTCACTTAAACTATGAACAGTTTTAGCATTTTTTTTTTTATTTTGACATAAACCACTCTTATGCTCCATCATCTTCAAATCAAACACCATGTAAGAGTTTTAAACAGCATATGATGAATTTCTTGATGTAAAAGAAACACACAAGTATTCTAAATTGTTCTTTTTTCTTGTAATCATTTAAAAATTAACAATAGATTAGACCAAGGAAGTTATTGAAGTTTTGAGAAACACTGAAATTTTTAGAGAATAATTTTTTTATAGAAATTTAAAATGTTTTATGATAAAATTATGTTATTTGGAAAAACAATTATAAAACAAAATTAAAATTTTATAAATTTATGATAATTATTTAATTTAATTACTTAAATTTGTAAAATATCAAATTTCAAAAAATATAAATTTATAATGTCATTTTTTTTCCTGTGTCTCTTTTATCACATTAAATATTTTAAAATTAATTAATTTTTATACTGTATAAATTAAATTACCTATCAAAACTAAAAATTTGGAAAGTAAGAAGTTTGAATTGACTTAAGAAAAAAAATTAAAAACATTAAAAATCAAATCAAATCTATTTAAATTCCTAACACTTCAAATTTCTTAAATTTTAAAATTTCTCTCTGAAACACTGCTTAAATTTTAGAAGAAACCAACTAATGTTGACTTATTGAATATATATTTGGATAGATATGCAAAAGGTGGTACATTAAAAGTGCAGATGAAAAAGCTACATTTGTCTTCCTCCAATGAACCCATGATTCCCAAAGATGCTTATGCTATAAAAAAAAAGTATAATAAGGATTGGATCAAGTGTTTTAATATTAGATAAATAGCAAATGGTAAGAATGCAACCTTTGATCTAACCAAAAGGGTTGCTCCCATTATTTGTATCATGAGCTAAGATGTTAACCTCAATAAATTTGTGAATCTTGATATATAATGTTAATTTGTTGTAAAATTCCACATTAATTAAAAATGAGATTAAATTATAATATATATCTGAAGTATAAATCTCATCTTCTAAACTAGTTTTGGGGATGAGTTAATAAGGTGAGATTTGAACCTATTTTTATACATTAATTTAATTTTATCTCTAGTTTATAAGAGATTTTTAACACAACTCCAAAATTCGTTCACAAGACAAGATTTACACTTCATTTATATATCATAATTTGGCCTATTTTTTTAGTTAATATAAAATTTCTGAAAATAAATTTACCACTATTTCCCAAAATTATATCTAAGTTGAATGGTTGCAATCATTGTAGGTGTTATGGGTTGGGATGCTACTAAACTCAAAAAATTCTTGGAATGAAGTACAAATAAAGTTCAAAATTTGACCCAAGAACAGTGAAAGATGCAGAAACCCAAGCACTACCCAGGAATTGTGTTTGCATGGACCAATAGAAAGAGACAATAAATAAATGAGCAAGTGATTAGGAAAGGAAAAATCTTTGGGAAAAAGGAGGAGGAAACCATTAAATTTTAAAGCTACATTTAATGAATGTGGATTATCATTTATTAGTTGAACATTAATTTATCTAGCTAGGTTATGAATCTTGTTGAAGTAGCTTTTTTTTTTTCTTATGATAGCTTTTTGCCTTAGGATAGAGTCTCATTCCAAGATTCAAATTAATGACTACAAAAATTCAACAAGCCTAATGTTGGCTAGCAAAAGGAATGGTGCAACTAATCATGGGTTAAAAAATTAAATAACTAGTTTCATCATGTGACTAACAAAAGTAATTTTAAGGAAGCATAACAAAAAATGATTTTTTTTAAATTTTATAAAATGTAACAAATACTTTTTATTTGGTCACAATTATCAAAAGTACTACGACAATAAAGTTTAGTTCTAAATTGCAGATATCCAGGGGTTCAGTTTTTTTCATACAAAAAAATCACTTTTATTTTGAAAAGAAAATCACATTTCTGATTATTTTGAAGGACCTTTTTAGGTAGTTTCTGAAAAAAATGTAGTTTTAATTAACTTTCAAAATAAAACTTACTTTTTATATAAGTTTTTTATACATTTATATGGTTAGAAGAAGTTATTTAAATTAGCATTTTAAAATAATAAAACATTTATCATTTTCTAATCATGAAATATTGGTTATCCCTATTTATATATATTATTGTATTAAAGTTTTTAAGTTGGATTAAATACTCTCTTTTTTCTTATATTTATCTTGAAAGTTGATTTTGATCTTTATATTTTTAATTTTACCAACTCAATCTTCTAATTTTTAAAAATATCTGATTTCAGTCTCTTTTTTTTATACTTAAATTTAATATTTAATAATTATATTTTATCTTGAAAAAAGTGATAAAAAGTGAATATTATTTTAATTATTATTTATATTTAAATACAATATGTAATAATATTTATTTATTATTATAAAATTTGAAAGAAAGAATTGAATTATCTAAAATTATAACAATCAAAGACAATTTTTGAAAAAAAAAAAACATATTAACGCGGTTTATATGCAAACTACCAACTTAACATTATCAAAGTTATTCACAAGTAAGGAAAGATTTTATAATTTGAATTAAAATTCAATCTCAAGTAAAAGTTGTCCCATTTATATATCCTGTTTCTTTTCAATAGGTAATGTGAAAATTTTCAAAATCCATTCATGTTAACATACAAATGTAAATAATAGGATCATAAGTCGTTTCTAGTAGGTTCAACAACAACCACTTGCATAAACTTTAATATCATTTTTGAATAGGAATTGATCTTAACATAAAAATCTTGTCTTCCAAAATTTTAAGTCTTTAGATATAAAGTACTATTTATTGAGATTGAGAGATCTTTCCTTCATACAAAAATTAGGAAATCTCTTTGTTTTTACTGGAACCAGATACACACAAGATATGATCCAATGAAACCGACTAGTCTTCGGTTCCGATCGATGATGTTGCACGGGTTGACTTCTTGAATCGTTGACCTCTGACTCGTATCCTGTTTAGGGTTGACTTTTACTCCGTATACTCTTTGGGACTAACTGTCACTCCGTGTACTCTTCTGTCAGACTGTGGGGGTACCTGCGAAGGTGCTCCGACGCCCAAGTCAGTTATCAGTTACAAGCAGTTAATGCACTGTAGAATGTTAGTTGTCTTTCATTTATTACCCATATTTATACTGTTGCTTGGATTGGCTTGCTTGTTGGGCTGTTCTTTGTTTTTGGGCCTTCCTATTTCTGTTGGGCTGTTTGACTGGTGGTGCATGTTAGTAATGGGTCGGGGTATCCTCGGCCCATACCGTACACTTGCCCCCCAAGTCTCAAAAGATTGGAGTATTCGGAAGATCGCAGAGACTATTTCGAAAACCTCTTCTGTCTGGTAACCCAAAGGTGGGTTGGTTGCTATTTTCCTTAAGTGTTGTTTAAGTTTCCTGTGTTGGGCGGGAAAAAACAACTTTCGTTTTGAATTTTTGCTGAGGTGGCGAAAGCGATTTGGTGGAATGCTTGGGTAGTGGAGACGTTTTTCTGGAAGTTTAATCCCATGACATGGTACCTCGACTCGCGAGCCCCATTATTGGATTTTCCTTCCTATAAATAGGGGTCCTGGTCCTACCTTTACCTCTTTGTGTCTTATTCAACCTCAGCTACCTATTAATTCTTACGCTGGTATGATGTCTTCTTCTTCTTCTTCTTCTGCCGAGGAATTGTCGGGGTCAGGCAGTTCTGCCGAGCACAGTTCAGTGCGGGTAGTCAAGAATGCTGCTGACCAGTCTAGGGAGGGTTTCAACTCTAGCAGCAAAGCTGCTGAATTTGAGGACATAACTACTTCCAGGGATGAAAGGAAAATTGCTTCGATGAAGAAATCAGTGCCTCCTCGTCCCGGGTATGATTGGGTTTCGTCAGGGGTAAAGGAATATGTCTCTAGGTTTTATAGGTCTAAAGAGTTGAAATTTTTTACCGAAACTTATGAGATCTTGCATTCGGATGTGTCTCAGGATGCTTTTTATTCTAGGGCTTGCACTCGGTTAGATCGAGTGTGTCATGGTCGAGAGTATTGTACTACTGACTTCTTTTATATGTATGTCTGCCTTTTCAATGATATTCGAATTCATCTGCCTTTTGATGATTTTACTATGGATGTTCTGAAAACTTTAAATGTAGCTCCCACCCAGCTCCATCCGAATGGATGGGCTTATCTTCAAGCTTTTCGCCTTTTATGTGAAGCTTTTAACATTATCCCCATAGCTCCTGTTTTCCTTCATTTTTTTAGTACTCGTCTGTCTGGTTCCGTTAGTTGGATTTCTTTGTACAGCCAGCCGTCTAATGCCCTCTTCAAACCCTTTTCCTCCTCCTACAAAGATTTTAAGGGTGGTTATTTTAAAATTGTAATCGCTTTTGCTGGTCGCCCTTTCGCTTTTTATGTTGAATCCCGACCCAAGTTCCCTTTGTATTGGACCCGGGATCCTTTAAGATACAAAAGTTGGCCGAGGTCACAGATGTCTCCCTATGACGTTAAGGTCTTGACCATTTTGCAACGCATCCCTCGCAAGCTGCCTATCCGACCTTTCCTCGGTAGTTTCTTAACTCCCCAGCTTACTTCGAATATCAACGGTAAGCTGAATTTCACATCACTATTTTTGCTTATAGCTTTTGACTTCGCTGAATTTCTTGTCTTTTTTCAGATACTTTGGCTAGCGAATTGGGAATGTCAAAGATTAAGTTCAGATCCATCCGCCACGAGGTGCTGGCCGGGGCTGCCTCGGCTAAGCCTGGAACCTCCACTGGATCACCTGCCTCGGCTTCTAGTTCGACTCCAGTTCAACCCTCAGTTCCTTCTAAGTCAGCACCGAGCTCTTCTCGTCCCTCTTCGGGTGAGAAGAAAAAGCATATGCGTAAGGTGAGGGAAACTCGTAGGCATCACGAGTCTTCCAAGAAGTCTCGATTTTCTGATGCGAAGGAGGCCGATACAGATTTATCTGTGGTGGGAGTACCTCTGGAGGATCCCCCAGTTGAGCCCTCTCATTTCTTGGAGGCTGACTTCAGGGCTAGCTCTAAGGTACGTCTTCACTTGGCCCCTAGGGATGAAGACTATTTTAATCATGGCACCTGGGCCGAGGCCTTCTCTGCTTTCTTAGAATTCCACTCTCGTGCTCTTTTTTATGGTCGGAAGCTAGGTCAAGACCTGTTGAAGGTTGAAGACTCTTTTGATCTTGACAGAGTTAAGGGTGAGTTGGCCGAGACGAGTGCGTCTTTAGAGGACACGCTAGATTCTAACAGCCTACTCCACGGCCAAGTCACTCAATTTAAAAATCAAATCAAGAATCTTGAGAGTGATAGGGATAAGGCCTTAAAGGATTTGGACAAGCTTCTGGAGGACTCTCTAAGGAAGGAGGCGTTCCTGAAGGACTGCTGCTATAATGTGGAGGAAGATCTTAAGAGAAAGCATGCAGCCCTGAAGACTGCTAATGACTCGCTGGCTTCTGTCGAGGAGACTATCAAGCAATTGAAATACATGGTGTATTCGGAGCATGAAGCGGGCTTCCAGAAGGGGGTTCGCCAAGCAAAGTTTTTCCATGGCCGAGGAGAAGATGTGAACTCGACGACGTATGACAGCGGCCTCGACCTCCATGAAGGCCAATTGATTTCTATTGATGATATTCCGGTGTCTTCAACGGCCGAAGTTCAGCCTGATCCTGTCGAGGTCCTGCCAGATGCTGCCTAGAAACAACCAGACCCTACTCCCAAGACTTCTTAAGGAGTTGAAAAGTTTTCAGCTTCACTATTTTTGAATGGTTATATATATGATTTTTGGCCCTATAACCATTTGTTTTGTAATTATGGTACATTTGAACACTTTGACAACTGATTCTGAACATCATCGTTTTATGGGTGTCGAGGCCCCTTCGGCTTTATATTTCCTTTGCCATATAATATGTTTTCGTGCATTTCGCATTTTACTACTCTGATTGCCTTTGAGATTTCTTATTTAGTTGGCGCTTTGTTTCTAGTTTTTTATTTTGATCGTGGTGAATCGTAGTATTCTATATTCGGCGTATTTTGTTTGTGCGTGTGATTGATACTACTCAAGAGAGTTCACAGGAGCGAAGCATCCCAGGTCGAAAGTATGATGAAGTGATCGTTTTTGAGTTTGAAATGCTTTGACATGCTTGTTTGATCGTGAATGAACGGATTCTTTTCGGG
Source organism: Macrotyloma uniflorum (assembly GCA_016859785.1). Taxonomy (NCBI): domain Eukaryota; kingdom Viridiplantae; phylum Streptophyta; class Magnoliopsida; order Fabales; family Fabaceae; genus Macrotyloma; species Macrotyloma uniflorum. Next base: position 186,397 of record BDMB01000137.1, read on the forward strand.
TGGGATCACTTAAAGTGAAGCTTCTTAGGCGAAGTGATCGTTTTTGCCTTTAAACATGCTTGTGTATTTATTTGCTTGCGAATGAATGGATACGTTTCAGGAAGGATCACTTAGAGTGAAGCTTCCTAAACCGAAAGTATGGGGAAAACCGATATTTTCGGGAGGGATCACTTAGAGTGAAACTTCCTAGACCGAAAACATTGAGAAGCGATCACATAAGTGAAACGTCCTTCTCCCGAGTACTAGTCGGTAGGGATCATTCTTGTTAGAATGAAGCATCCTTGACCGAATAATGTTCGCATGTGTATAGTATTGCTGGAATACCTCTTCATTTCATTGTTGGATCGAATATTACATCAACTGAAATAGAATTTAAGCATGTTAGCATTCCAGGATCTGGGTATGGCTTTTTTCTCCAAGTCTTCTAAGTGGTATGCTCCATTTCCCAATGCTTGTTTGATTCGAAAAGGATCTTCCCAGTTTGATGCGAATTTTCCTTCGGTGGGATCCCTTCGTGCTAGGCTTCTTACCCTCAGGACCAAATCTCCTTGGCAAAAACTCCTCGGTTTGACCTTGGAGTTGAATCTTCTCTCTGCTCTTCTTTTACATGCCTCTTGGTTTATTCTGGCTCTGTCCCTTAATTCTTCTAACAGATCAAGTTCTACCTGTAAGGCTTCTCCGTTGCCATTCATGTTTGCCAACATTCTCCTTGGGCTAGCTTCTCCTACTTCCACCGGTATCATGACATTGATACCATATGTTAGGCTGAAGGGGGTTTCGTTTGTTGTAGATTGGGGAATGCACCTGTAGGCCCATAATATCTCGATAACTCCTCAGCCCACTTCCCTCTTGTTGCCCCAAGTTTTTTCTTGAGCTCATTCAAGATTACTTTGTTTGCCGCCTCAGCCTGTCCGTTAGCCTGGGAGTGTTCGACTGAACTGGTGGCATGCTTTATGCCCAGTCCCCTGTAAAATTCTTCCAACCCCTTCTCAATGAATTGTCTCCCGTTGTCTGTGACCACTGTGTGAGGTATACCAAACCGACATATGATGTTCTTCCATACGAATCTCTGGATTTGTTGTGCTGTGATTTTGGCTAGGGGCTCAGCCTCAATCCACTTAGTGAAGTAGTCGACGACCACTAGTAGGAATTTACATTGACCCTTAGCTGGTGGAAAGGGTCCCACTATATCCATTCCCCATATGGCAAAAGGTCAAGGAGAGACCACATGACGTAACTTCTCCGGGGAGACATGAATAAGGTCTCCATTCACCTGGCACTCTTTACACCTTTTCACATAGCTGCCGCAATCTTCTTTCATGGTTGGCCAGTAAAAACCTGCTCTTATCTCCCGTGCCGCCATTAATCTCCCACTTGAATGTAGTCCGCATACTCCTCGGTGTAACTCATCTAGGATGTATTCGGTTGCTCTTCTCCTAAGCATTTAAGTAGAGGCCACCCGAAACTTCTTCTAAACAGCTCTTCTCCTACTAGCACAAATCGGGCTGCTTTCTTTTGGAACGCTAGGGCCTCCTGAGGATTGGGAGGACACTCTCCGGTTTGGAGGTATGATATGTAAGGGGTCATCCAATTGCTTCGGTTAGCGGTTTGGCAACATTCTTCCTTTGACACCGAGGGCAGGTCCAGATTGTGATGGATGATCGACTTATGATGGCCTTTGGTTTTAGCTGTTGCTAACTTCGACAACACGTCAACCCTGCCGTTCTCTTCTCGGCAAATATGTCTCACGTGCACCTCTTGCAGTTCTCCCATCTTTTTTAGCGTGGTGTGGTAATATTTCAGCAATAGGGGATCTTTGACCTGGAATTCTCCTGATAACTGTTCGGCTACCAACTGAGAATTAGTTTTGCATTCTACTCTTCTCGCACCTACTTCCTTAGCCAGCTCCAAACCAGCAATCAACGCTTCGTATTCGGCCTGATTGTTGGAGGCTTTGAATCGAAAAGTGAGAGCTTGTTCTATCACCACATTACTAGGTCCTGCTAGAACAACTCCTGCACCTCCCCCTCTTCTGTTGGAAGATCCATCCACAAACAGTTGTCATTTCTCCTTCTCTTCTGATTCGCCCTCCTGCAACTCTCCCACGAAATCTGCTAGGCATTGGGCCTTGATCGGCCCTCTTTTTTTATAAGAGATATCGTATTCAGACAACTCTATTGCCCATGAAATCATTCTTCCTGACAGCTCGGGTTTTCGGAGGATTTTGGCTACCGGATAGTCCGTCCTTATCACCATCTTGTGGCTTTGAAAGTACTACCGAAGACGTCTGGCCGTCATCACCACCGCCAATGCTACTTTTTCTAAGAGTTGGTACCTTGTCTCGGCATCTTGGAGGATTCGGCTGACATAATAAACTGGCCTCATTTCTTTTTCCACTTCTTGCACTAAGACTGAACTAACTGTGTTTTCGGTGACCGAAATGTACACGATCAACTCTCGTCGGTGGTCTGGTTTCTGCAAGATAGGTGGTGATGCTAGGAATGTCTTCAATTCCTGGAAACTCTTTTCGCACTCCTCCTTCCATTCGAATTTCGATGCTTTTCTCAAGAGTTTCAACATCGGTTTAATTTTTTCGACCATAGTGGGTGTGAATCTGGATAGTTCAGCCAATCTTCCTACCAGTCTTTGTACTTCCTTTTGATTACCCGGGCTCCTCATTTCGACGATTGCTTTGCACTTGTCCGGATTCGCTTCTATACCTCGGCTTGTCAGCATGAACCCTAGGAATTTGCCTGCTTGTACGCCGAATACACACTTCTCAAGGTTTAGTCTCATGTTATACCTTCTGAGCACCGAGAATATTTCCTCCAGGTCTTTGTTGTGGTCCTGGCATGAGTTTGATTTGACCACCATATCATCTACGTAAACTTCCATACTTCTTCCTATTTGTGCTGCGAATACCTTGTCCATCAATCTTTGATATGTTGCCCCTGCATTTTTCAATCCAAAAGGCATCACCTTGTAAAAGTAATTGCAGTCTTCGGTCATGAATACTGTCTTTTCGGCGTCATCGGGATGCATTAAAATCTGATTGTAGCCAGAATAGGCGTCCAAGAAACTCATCATTTTATGACTTGCCGCTCGGTCCACCAATCGGTCAATGCTGGGTAGCGGGTATGTATCTTTGGGGCATGCTTTGTTGAGATATGTATAATCAGTGCACATACGCCACTTGCCATTAGGTTTCTTCACCATGACCACATTGGCTAATCAGGTGGTGTACTTGGCCGGGTTTATGAATCCAGCCTTGACCAACTTCTCTACCTCCTCCTTCATTGCCCTTCTCCTCTCGTCACCCATCTTTCTTCTTTTCTAAGCTGTTAGTCTTGCCTCCCTGTAAACAGAGAGCTTATGGGTTATAACTTTCAGGTCAATATCTGGCATGTCGGCGGCAGTCCAGGCGAAGAGATCTCGGTTCTTCTTTAGATTGTGAGTGAGAGCATCGACGTCTTCCTGGCTTACCGAAGTGCCTATATAGGTAACTTGTCCTTCTTCTCCGATACACACCGGCATCGTCTCCTCCTTTGGTCTCACTCTCTCTTCTTCCTCCTGCCTTGGGTCCAAGTTCGCCATGGCCATTAGCTCGTTTCGCCTGTGCCTCTTATTGATTTCATCCTCTTCTCGTTGACTTCCGGGACTTTTACTGCTAGGCACCTTAAGACTGGCTACATAACACTCCCGAGCTGCCTTTTGGTCACCATGAATGGTGGCGACCTTTCCTTTGGATGGGAACTTCATGGCTAAGTGTGGGGTTGACACTATGGCTCCCAATTTGTTCAATGACAACCTTCCTAGCAGCATATTATACGAGGTGTAGGCGTCTATCAACACGTACCGGACATTGATCGTCCTTCCTTCCTCTCCCCCAAACCTGGTTGGTAGGTCCACGAAGCCCCTCGTGTTTACCCACTCTCCTGAAAACCTCACTACTTGGTCATTATAGGGTTGCACCATTTCCTCGGGGAGTTCCATTTTCTGGAATGTTTTCCAATAGAGTATGTCCACGGAACTTCCTTGATCTACCAGCGTCTTCTTAATGGCGTAGTTTGCCGCTTCTATGGTGATCACCATGGGGTCGTCTTGTTGTGGATCAATACCCTGGAAATCTTCATCGGTGAACGTAATGGGAGGCATCTTCGGCCTTCTTCTCTCAACCGAATGTACCGATTGCATGCTCCTCAAGTGCCTTTTTCTTGCCGAGTTGGTGATTGTTCCTCCTGCAAATCCTTTAGCTATGATGTTAATCACCCCCCTTAGAGGGGGTTTCCTTTCCTTTTCTTCTTCTTTCTCCTCCTGACGCCTTCTAGGCCTCTGCTCCGAGTACCGATGATAAGTCAGTCTCTCTGGCTTATGAGTCCAGGGTCTCCTCTCCTCCTGATTACTCCTCCGAACTAGTCTCTGCAGGTGTCTTGCTTGAATCAATTCCTCTATCTTGTCCCCTAGGGCCACACATTCCTTCGTCGTGTGCCCTTGGTTCCTGTGATACCTACAGTGCTTAGCAGGGTCTGTGTTTGAGGGGGTGGAAATCTTCCTTGGCATTTGAATCAAATCAGCATTCAGTGCCTCTTCCAGTGCTTGCCCTCTGTCTATATTTAGGGGCGTGTAGTGTGCAAACCGGGGTGTTCTCGGTTCTTTAAATCTGAGTTGAGTACTCGTGTTTGGGGGGCCCCTCCTTCCCCTATCCTCGACCTCTCTTCTCTCGGCCCCCTTGTTGGATTGTTGTTCGATTCGGGTTTGTGCCCTGAATTCCCTCAACTCCTCCAGCTGCATGAACTTGGCCGCTCTATTCCTCAATTCGTCTAAGTTTTCGGCTGGCTTCTTGCACAGGCTATTCGAGAAGGGCCCGAGCCGCAACGCCGTTACTATGTGATGCAGGGCTACCTCAGGGTTCAGATTCCTTATTTTTAATGCCAGCTTCCCGAACCTCTCCATGAACGCCCTCAGCGACTCATTTTTCTCTTGTCTAATGTTGACAAGTGTGATGGACGTCAGGTGGTGTGGTCGGTTGGTGGCAAACTGCGTGCCGAACTTGGCTACGAGGGTGTCAAAGCTGTCTATTGAGTTGGATGGTAACCTTGTGAACCAGCTTAGGGTCGCTGCCTTCAACGAAGTCGGGAAGACCCTGCAAAAGACTGCGTCCACGGTTGTGTAGAGACTAACCTGAGTTACATACACATATATATGCTCGTCAGGATCAGTTGTTCCATCGTACTTGTCAATGGTCAAGTTTTTCCAGACGGTAGGCAGGGGAGTCTCCATAATTCCGTCCACAAACGGATGCCTCTGCCCTCCTCTCAGTGTTAAAGAAACCGAGGCACTCCCCCTGCATACCTCCTCCCTATGACTGGCTTCTTCCCTGGTGGTCCTTGGGGGTGGATACCATGAAGGTTGGGATCCTTCCGGTACCTCAATATGTGATGAGGCTCCCTCCTTCTCCTCCAATTTCCTCTTCATCCGAGCATTTTTCCTGCCTCAACTCATCCATCTCTTCAGCGCTTCTTTTCTTGAACTCACTCAACTCCCTCTTGAGTTCGGCTAGCAGGGACGAATGCTCGTCGGTTTTCTCTTGTTCCGACGGTCCTCGGGGCTCTTCCTGACTAGTCATGTTCCTCGTGGTGACCATATTCTTGTTTGTCGATCTCGGCCCCACGGTGGGCGTCAAATGTTCTTACTGGAACCGGATACACCCAAGATATGATCCAATGAAACCGACTAGTCTTTGATTCCGATCGATGATGTTGCATGGGTTAACTTCTTGAATCGTTGACCTCTGGCTCGTATCCTGTTTGGGGTTGACTTTTACTCCGTATACTCTTCGGGACTGACTGCCACTCCATGTACTCTTCAGTCAAACTGGGGGGTACCTGCGAAGGTGCTCTGACGCCCAAGTCAGTTATTAGTTACAAGCAGTTAATGCATTAGAGAATGTTAGTTACCTTTCATTTATTACCCATATTTATACTGTTGCTTGGATTGGTTTGCTTGTTGGATTGTTCTTTGTTATTGGACCTTCCTATTTCTGTTGGACTGTTTGACTGGTGGTGCATGTTAGTAATGGGCCGGGGTATCCTCGGCCCATACCGTACAGTCTTAGAATTTATGATTTTGGCAAGAGCTCGTTAACCGATCATTTAATAAGCTCAATAACAACAACTAGCATAGCCTCTTTAGTTTTGGTCCTAATTAAATTCCAAAAACATCTTATAGGATGGACCCAAAGAGGTTAAAAAAATGAAAATTAAGTTATTTAATAGTTTTATAGGATGACCTTAAAATACTATCAATGAAAAATACGAATATTTATCTTTTAACTCTCTTTAACATTAATGGTAATTTTAGTGGTATCTTTCTTAATTTTTATAATAACTTAACTTTTGCTTCCTATTAAATACCTAAATACAACCATTAAAATTATAAAGATAAAAATGAAACATTGATATTTTTCATTGAAGATAATGAATGGGGAGAAACACGCTTATATAAGCTAAAATATATCAATATGTAATTAATGACTTTATTAATATCATCATCTTATTTTAGAAAATAAAAGTATAAATTAAATAATATTTTTAATATTGTAAGACCATCCCCATAAAATCTTTAAACAACTTGATTTTCATTCTTTTGGACCTCTTTAGGCCCATTCTATCATTTCCCTCGAAAACTTGTATGAATAAGTACCACGTAGAGCCGATAACAGCTCAAACAATAACGTATCATACTAGCAAAAGTAAAAGTATTTAATCCTTCATTTATGGTATGACAGTGGAATACAATGGTATCAGCCAAAGCCAGCCCCATGATTTCATGGTGCTTCCAGCTAGTATAAAACTACGATTCACGCTAGTTTAAACAGATAGATATTCCAGAACAAATGTTGAAAATATAAGCAACCACAAGCACGAAAGTATGAATTACTTGTATATAAGAAATTTATGTCAAAAAGACTATCGATAGTACGCCATGTGTCTGGATGAAAAGAATGGAGAACTAAAAGTCTTTTGGACAGGATTCTTCTTTACAACCTTTGTTTCAGCACGGAGCCAGTCCTCAACAACAGACAGCAGATTAGTTGAGGATTTCAACTCATCGACATCTGATAATTTTTCTGCTCTTCTCAGTTCACCATCTTGTATGTATGCCAGATGAGTTGCCCACGTCTCTAGTCCATCAAAAATATGAGTTGCATATACGATTGTAGCTTCTCTCTGCAAAAATAATAAAAGAAAAGAAAACATAGGAATATAAGCATTGTTTTTGAACCCAAGTTTCCAGCCTTTGTACGACGGGCATTTATCACCTTTCTTTAAGAGATAATGATTTATTTAAGGCATTATATTTTCCAGGATTTCTTTAAGCAGACAAACGAGGGCAATATCTAGTACACTTCGTCCCTTGTAGAAATTGAAGAAATATTATCATATTTTAATATGACTACTATCATTCCAATAAGGACCAGCTATCATCTCATGCCACTTTGCGGCACCCTCTTTACGTTTTCTCATTTCAATCTCTAGTGTGTTTACAGCATGCAAATACCTGTTCACATTCTTCCCTAAAGAAGTCCAATAAATCCATCCGAGTAACAACATCCAGATCAACAGTGACCTCATCAAGTAAGAGAACCTGAAATGTTAATCAAGCGTTCCAGTTATATAATTCGGTTTGATTTTACCTGTTGAAGACGGATAGAAAAAATAATACCTTATATGGATAAAGAAGACCAAGACAGATTTGCACTCGACGCCGCTGTCCATCAGATACTTTATGCATTCGCCACTGCAGATCGATATCAAGCAGCGTAATTAACTTGTCTCTCCTATCTGGATCAGCACCCTCAACTGATAAAAGTAGAGAACCATAGTTCTGTTATACATCAAGACCAAAGAACAATTGTATTTGACTTGCTAATTATCATATAGAAACTCTAATGAAACATTACAGAAGCCAGATGCAGAGATGATATGATGATTAGTTTTTTTCTTGATATTTACAAATAAAAAAATGGAGATACAAATGATTTTGGCAACAAAGACGACTCCATCCAAAAACCCACCTCCAAATATCATATGTTCAGCAGAGAAGTCTCCTTGAAGCGGAATTTCTCCCTGAATATATTAGCAACTACATCAATGCTGGAAATGAAATTAATCAAAGCATACAAAAAAACAGGTTATTGGGGTTAGGATAGAGATTTAGGTTCACTTCCTCTGTATCCGCACCACCCAAAGTTATACGAAGAAAAATCAGTAACACAACAATTGTGTCAAGAAAATTGTTAGAGAACTGGGGCCACGAAGTGGGTTACTGTAAATTGTAATTCATGAACATCAGGCTCTTGTGCCACCTTATGGACCGGGTTGACAATGTAACACCCTTAATTTTGTAAATTATATTTATGTATAAAATTTAAAAGTTTCAGTCTAATAAAAGTTGTTAATTCCTTGAATTAGGAATCCAAATAGATTAAGTTTTAAGAGTAAATTAATTTAATTAAGATTGATTAATAAAAATTTAGATAAAGTTTATTTTTTTTAGAAAGGAACAAAGTGTATTAAAAAAAAAAAAACAAGCAATGGGCTCAATGCCCCTGGTCCAAACCCTTTTCCAAAAAAAGAAAGGGGAGGATGGAAGCTTACTAGGTAGGCTTTATTTACCAAGCTTCTTAAAGAAGCTTTTTCCTTTAAAGCTTGATCAGATTATGTTCCCTCACCCTCATTTCTTCTCCCTCACGTTAGACAACCAGCAAAGAAAGAACACAATCCATCTTCTTCCTCTCCAATCCTTATTTCTACCACATCTGATCAAAGGTAAATATCTCTTAGTCTGTGCCTTCTATTATATCCTTAGTTCACCCATCTTCCTCCTTCTCCAAGTTTCTCTTTTTTTTTTGGGGAAAGATATGAACTTTAAACTCCTTTATTTTGTTATTAGTAGAAGAATAATCATCTTAAAGCCCATCTTTGCCATTTTCTTTAACCGTAAAAGCTTTACTTAAGGTAAGGGGGATTGATTTCTACCTATTAATCTTCTTTTCTATTCCTTTGAAATGAATATTTGATTGTTGGAATCCTTAAATATTGAAGTACTTTCATTATTGATGATTGTGAAAACATGTTTGGGTGATTAGGAAGCTTTGAGTGAAAAAGTAAATAGGGACATTTTGTTACCAAATTTTGTTCAATGGATCAGACATACGCTTAACGTATTAATACTGCTCACACCAACATATTTACTAGGCCAAATCTGCCTAGCGAATTTTTCCATTCGCTGAGCGAATTGGTAAGAAAAAAAATTGTTTCCTATTTTAATTTCTTATATTTTTGCTCTAAATTAACCCTAATTGTATTAATTTTTTATGATAATGATTATTAAATTGATATTAATTATTTGGTATTGTTTTGTTTCTATATGTTTATGAGAAATAATAAGAATGTGATAAATATGGTTATGTTGCTAAAATTTTATTGAATTAACATGATTGAACATAGTATGATTGATTCTAAATCAAGGAAGTAACAATGAATGTTATTATGAATAAGAGAATGACTTAGATGACTATTGAAAGAATATGTTGTGAAGAAAATTTGAAACTAACTAGAGGATACTGAAGTTGAAGAAATTTAGAGATTTGTACTATCCGAAGTCTTTAATATATAGTGTACTTGGGGACTATCACAACCTCACATTCTAGTTCTAACTGAATTGACTATGGTTTTTGCCAAAGGGACTTGAGAATACATGTTGTATTCGTGGAGCCTATTGTCAATTGGCGGCTATCCACACCGATGTAAGCCTAACATCACGTAGCATTTAGGGGCCCATATTGATAGATAAGATTGTGAAAAAATATAAGAGAAGAACGATGAGAGTTAATGTTGAGAATTTATATTAATAATTTAAATTATTGTGTGTGATTATAAATTGTTATATTGAATGTAAATTTGTTTGTATATTGATTAGATTTGTGGATAAGAATAAATGCACCTTTGCACTTAACGTTTTTAGGATAGAAACATAACAAGCTCTCATTGATACCTTAGACTAGTAGAGATGTAGTATAATTATATTATTAATGAATTATTCAAAATACCAACAAGAAGGATTTTATAAATACCATATAACCTCGGGTTTAGATGGACCCAATTTTGTTGTTTCCATAGATGCATATATCCTATAGCATACCTTTTTATTTTGAAGGTAACAGAAGAATTAACTACACAGCTACCTATAAGATATATAGAGGAAGAGTAAGACTTTCTAGACCTCTAAGATATATATTCTAGTTTTATGACCATCTAACCCTAAACAAGACTACCCACGAGATTCATGGGAGAAAGAATGACTAGAACCTAGCAATGACTAATAAAGGAGACATTTTACTCTCTGATCTTTCATCCATCTGACAAGATGGAAGAATTGGAGACTCTATATGAAAAAGACGCTTCACCATAGATTTCAGTTTTGTAGGTATATTTATACATAGTTTGATAGAAATATGCTCGATACAACTATTAGTATGTGACTCAATAGTTTGATATAAATTTTCTATTATTTTGAACGGATGACTTTAAATATTTTAATTTCAAGTTTTTTTAGTTCTTTTGAAAGACACAGATTGTTATATTTGAACAACTATTATACTATATTGATGTACATTATTTTATTCTTGCCAAAACCTGAAAATTTTGTAGTATTTAAATAAAATTCTATTTTATCAAATAAATTTTCAGATGTTTTCTAAATAATTAAGAGAATTTGATTTTCAAATTATGAGTGTTACAGACAAACACATGGCTGTTTGGAAGAAATCTATTTGTAGTTATTAGTTCTGGCTAAGAGAACAGAAAGGCTTTGCATCTAATCTATAGTACAACAGAAACAGGATTCCCCAACTTGTTCTTATAATATTAAGTTCACTAAAACCCCCAAATGAAATTTTCCTTAAACGAAACTTGAAAGTGAGGAGAAAATAATCGACTCAAATAAAAAACAAAGGCCTATGACATACCCAGGCTTCCTAATTCTAAGGAACATATTTAAATCAGATAAAAGCTATTGGTGAGCTTTGGTCACGAGATTATATTTTTCTTAATTCCCACATTATTATCCTTTACAAATAAGTATGCATTATAGTCTATGAATAAGAAAACCACCCTACTTTTAGATGGTTTACACATTATTATTATAGATAAACAAGAGGACAGTAAAACCTATTTTCACACCAAACTTACTACATCAGTATACCAGTAAAAATAGTCACCGAGAAGGAAACTTGACACTGGCTTAAAACAAAAAGTAGATGAGTGTTAGCAACACAATCTCTAATAGATGTCTTTTTACCCACTCTGCAATTGGTTATTAGTTAAATCACATTGAAAATTACAAAATCAAGAAAAAGTCATTATGTGAAAAGTGAAACTCGCAAAAATTGCGATTTCTAATAAATTTTAGCTAATAATAGAGAGTACATTCAAAGGAGTATAGTGAGTGAAACTCAAAAAACTTGTGAATTTCTAATCAATTTTAGCTAATAATGGAAAGTGCATTCAAAAGGAGTGTATAGACAGTTTGTTGCTAGCATCTCTCTTGAAAGTATCCTCCATAGCAAAAACAGGCAAACACTGATTCACAGCGTGCAAACCTATCCAATAGCTCACAAGATAAACAAGAATTCCATCCACAGACTTACGAATAAATTACAGTTGGAAACTAAAAGCTTCAACATAAAACTCAAATACTACATAAAAGGGCTTGTATAAGTCGGATGCGATATTCAAAAGCTTATATAGTTATAGCTTCCAGTATTAGCTTCTATATCCCAAATTTAATTTCTCCATTAAACAGTCAAAACATACTAGCAGAAAATTATGGTCGGCACGGAATTATGCTCAAAGATAATTATATCTGGAAGTGAACGAATAGTCATTAACAAACTATAAACGAACGAAAAATGGAAAACCACATTGAGAAATCATGAAGAGAAATAATAATATAAAAAAAACTCACAGCGGAGCCAACGTTTTTGCTCCAGGATCCGCCCAAATAAGCGAGATCTCCGCTACAAACGAGTTGAGTGTCATGAAAAGCGGAACCATTCAACACGCGCACAACGTCTCTTCCTCCAACCATATGCTTCCCCGCCAGAATCTTCAGCAAAGTCGTCTTACCTGCATAAACGCAATCAACGAACTGAAATTCACGCCCGCATAAAAAATAATAACAGTAACACGAATGCGGAGTTGAAGCGTTAGGTTACCGGATCCATTGGCACCGACGAGGAGGCACCGCGATCCGGGGGCGACGTTGAGGTTGAAGTCGAGGAAGAGTGGAGGTTGTTGCGCGTCGTAGGAGAATTGCATCCCACGGACGCGGATTCGAAGGGAATCTTCTTCTGCTGCCGCCATTGTTGTGGCCTGTGAGCGAGTGCAACCGCCACTGGATTGAGCGCTATTCATATTCTCTTGGGTTCGAATTCGGTTCCAATAGAAAACCTACACGTCATCAGTGCCTGCGGTTGTTGAAACCAACCAAACGTGTGAAGAGACGACAAACACGTCTCCACTTCCACCCACCCACCGTTTTTCGGTGCTTAATGGAACTACGCAAAAGGAACGGGATTTCATTCACCTCAACCGGTGTCTGTCCAACCAGAGTATTAATTAATTCCAATTTTAGTCTCTTCATTTTATAAAATTTTATTTTTAATTTTATGTAACTTTATTTAATATTTAGTTTAATTCTTCATGACCTTACTATTTTTATTCACAGATTAAAAAAAAATCACATTCTATTTTCTTTACAATTGAAACAATAAGTTAAGAATAATTTGATAATAATTTTATTTTATATTTTTAAAATAAAAAAATTGAATAAATTATATATAATTAAAAATTAAGAAAATAAAATCACGAAAAAATAAAAGACCCTGATTTTGTGAAATATAGAATTCATAATTACAAGTAATTCAAAATAAAATAATAGTTACAGTTTTAACTTCTAATTATCGGATTTTGTTCTCTTCACAACTTTTTATTCAAATTTATTTTGAGTTTAAAATAGTTGTTTATTGAATATAGAATATACATTAATGATTTTATTTTAAATATAAAATAAATTTTATAAAATGTTTTATGATTGGTAATAAATCAACTTTTGAAAAATATAATTGTGTTAAATGCTTATTAGAAAGAAAGAAAAAATCCAACAAAATAATTAAAAATCAAAATATTAATAAATATAAGTAAATCATACATTTTAATAACATTTAATGGTTTAAAGTCAAATCTATTAAAATTAATTTATCAAACTTCAAAACAAATATTTAGTCATTGAGTTATAGACACTTTATCAACCTACATTAACAACATATCTTATCTTTAACTCATTTTTTTATTTTTTAAATTTTATTAAAAACTACAAAATTAAGTGAGAGATTCATTAAATATAAAGTAATAGAAGTTATTAAAATTTATATTTTAAATATATTTTAATTAATAATAAAATATACTAAAAAATAATTATTGATATTTTCTTTACAATTAACAAAATTCGGAAAAGTGAATAATAATTTATTTATAAAATTATTAATTAATCTCCTTTATATTATATACTAGTAAAAATATAGAAAGACACAACCGCGAAACATAGAAACAATACAAACGAGCGTTTGTGTATTTTCTTTTTTTTTATATATATTATCATTCTAATAAATTAAAATTTAATATTTAAATTATTTGAAATTTTAAATATATATATATATATTATTTATTAAAAATTTCATTATATAAAAAAATTATTTCAAAATAACACTTTTAAAAATAAATTTAAAGTGTTTTTTTTTAATTTTACTTTAAAAATATTAAATTAATAAATTTTAAAAGTAATTTTATTTAAATTTTAAATTTGAAAAATTATATTATACAATAAAATATTTTAAATTTAAAGAAAATTATTAAATTTAATTCAAAATTAAAAAATTTGTAAACACAATTTTTATTTTTAAAAAAATAATATTATCATACATTATTTAAAAATTAGAAAAAATAATTAAATTTTAATTAAATTAAAATTTGTAATAACTATACATATATAAAAATGAGATTTAGAATAATTAGGTGTATCTTAAGTATAAATCTTAGGAAATGATAGAAAGATAAAAATAAAAAAATATTAGGAGAGAATTATATGATGGATATTGAAAATTATTTATGAGATATGAATGGTTATATAAAAAAATTATGAAGAATATATGATTGTGCATTTGTGTGCCTAAGAGATTGAGATAGAGCATATAGATTTATGTATTGCTTGATTATATATTATAATGAAAAGATTAAATATTTTGTATTATAATGAAAATATAAAAATTATTATAAATTTAAGTGTTTTATTTTTTCATATAATAAATTTAATTAAGATGATATCATATGTGCTTATATTATTGTTAGTAATTTTGTTATTTTTAAAATTTAATAGTTATATTTTTATATATTAATATTTCTTCTTACACAGAAAATTAGTATTTTTTTTCTTTCGTTATAATATAATTTTTATTTTTTAATAATAATATATTAAGAAAAAATATAATAAATAATGTTTTATATGAAACAAAATTAATAAAATAAATTAAAAATTTATTTATTATAATTCAAGTATTTTGTGTGTATATATACAATCTTTTTCTTATATTTTTATAATTTAGATAAAACAAGTTTAAATTAATTAAAATATATAATAAAATAAAAAACAAATTAATAAAAATAAAAGAAAAAAAAAAGTATAAAAAAGTTAAAAAAAAATTATCATTTTATATAATTATTTGATATTCTTTTCACATTTATATTTTCTTTTTTATATAATATATAATTTTGAAGTGATATAATTAATAAAAAATAAATAATAAATCTTTAGGAGAATAAAAAATAAGTTACTAGCGATACTTGTTACCATTATTTGAAGATTGGACAACTCTATTCATGTAATTCAAGTACTTTAATAATGATCAAGAAAATCAAAAATCAGGACATCAAAGTCAATTCAAGAAGATTAAAGGAAACTCAAAGATTTACAAGAAAACTCAAGTTGGAAGCAAACTCAAAGACATAGAAGACTTAGTTTATAAGCTGTGAGTGAATGAAATCAAAAGGTAATCATCACTCAGCTCAGAGTACTTTCTCTAGAAAACTGTTTTTGGAAAAACATATGATTTCAAATTAAAATAAAGATTTTATTTTATTTGAGAATATTTGTCCTCCAACAATTAAAGGGGTATCTTTGATTTTATTTTTTAAACGGCTCTGAACAGAGTAAAAGATTTGATTTCGAATTAAAATAAAGATTTCATTTCATTTGGGAATTCTGTCTATTTAATAAACATATTAGGGCTTTTCAGAAACACACCTGACTGAAACATTCTAAGCAATATTCTTTCTGAAAAGCTTTACACATTTTCTCTAAGTTTCTTGAGTCACGAAATTTCATGTTTTGAAAAGAGAAAATATTTCTTTGTGCTTTAATATTTTATCTTGAGGAAACTCTGAGCAGAGCAGGTGCTACAGTTTGAGATCTTCACTCTAGGTGTTATTTTCCTTGTATTTGTTCATCCTCTAAGGCTGTTCAGAGGAGGTGTTTTATCTTTCCTTGTGTGATTCAAGGAAAGTGTTTTATTCCTTGTGTGACTCAAGGAAGGTGTTTCATTCCTTGTGGGATTCAAGGAATGTGTGGTAATCTCTTGTGGGTTTCAAGAGATTGTGAGGTTTATCTTTAATTTTCTATTTTGCATGTTTCACTTGTGATTAGTGGTTGTAAAATTGTGATAAATTAAAGATAGTGAGAGTGGGTGATCTGGACATAGGGTTAAGGTTTAACCCGAACCAGTATAAATCTCTGGTGTTATCTCTCTCTTTCCCTTATCTCTTTTTCCGTTGCGCTATATTAAATATCTGCTAAGACTGATTAATTCAAGAGGGCTAAAATTTGAATTAATTAAACGTTAAAGTTTTAATTTTTATTCCATCAATTCACCCTCTTCTTGATACTACTTGGTAACAATACTACTAAATAGGTAAGAGAGAAATAATATGAAGTTAAAGAAGAAGGTAGTGAATCTAGTTTATATTTTAAAATTTTAAATTTTTTTTCAAATATAATAATCTATTAAAATTAATTTATCAAACTTCAAAATAAATATTTAGTCATTGAGTTACATGAGACACTTTATCAACCTACATTAACAACACATTTTACTTTTAACTCATTTTCTTATTTCTTAAATTTTAATTAAAACTACAAAATTAAGTAAAAGATTCATTAAATATAAAGTAATAGAAGTTATTATATTTTAAATATATTTTAATTAATAATAAAATATACTAAAAAATAATTATTAATATTTTCTTTATAGTTAGCCAAATTCGGAAAAGCTAATAATAATTTATTTATAAAATTATCAATTAACCTCTTTTATATCATATACTAGTAGAAACATAAAAGCAACACAACCAGGCGAAACATAGAATCAATACAAACGAGCGTATAT
Organism: Macrotyloma uniflorum; assembly: GCA_016859785.1. Lineage (NCBI taxonomy): Eukaryota > Viridiplantae > Streptophyta > Magnoliopsida > Fabales > Fabaceae > Macrotyloma > Macrotyloma uniflorum. The sequence goes on from BDMB01000137.1 coordinate 202,958, forward strand.
TTTTTTTTTTTATATTATCATTCCAATAAATTAAAATTTAATATTTAAATTATGTAAAATTTTAAATATATATATTATTTATTAAAAATTTCATTATATAATTTTTTTTTTCAAAATAACACTTTTGAAAATAAATTTAAAGTGTTTTTTTTAATTTTACTTTAAAAATATTAAATTAATAAATTTTAAAAGTAGTTTTAGGATATTAATTTAAAATTTAAATTTTAAAAATTATATTATACAACAAAATGTTTTAAATTTAAAGAAAATTATTAAATTTAATTCAAAATTAAAAAATTTGTAAACACAATTTTTATTTTTTAAAAAAATAATAATATTATAAATTATTTAAAAATTAAAAAAATAATTAAATTTAAATTAAATTAAAATTTGTAATAAATATATATATATATATATATATATATAAAGGATCAAATTTAGAATAATTAAGTGGATATGATAGAAAAATAAAAATAAAAAAATTTTAAGAGATGGATTATATGATAGATATTGAAAATTTCTTATGAAATATGACTGGTTATATAAAAAAATTATAAAAAATACATGATTGTGCGTTTATGTGAATAAGAAATTGAGATAGACTATATAGATTTATGTGTTGTTTGATTATATATTACAATGAAAAGATTAAATATTTTTTATTGTAATGAAAATATAAAAAATATTATAAATTTAAGTATTTTTATTTTTTATATAATAAATTTAATTAAGATAATATCACATGTACTTAATAGTTATATTTTGATATATTAATATTTCTTCTTATACGGAAAATTAGTACTTTTTTTCTTTCGTTATAATATAGTTTTTATTTTTTAATAATAATAAATTAAAAAAAAATATAATAAATAATGTTTTATATGAAACAAAATTAATAAAATAAATTAAAAATTTATTTATTATAATTCAAGTATTTTGTATATATATACAATTTTTTCTTATATTCTTATAATTTAGATAAAATAAATTTAAATTAATTAAAATATATAATAAAATAAAAAACAAATTAATAAAAATAAAAAAAAAATATAAAAAAGTTTAAAGAAATTATCATTTTATATAATTATTTGATATTCTTTTCATATTTATATTTCTTTTTTATATAATATATAATTTTGAAGTGATATAATTAATAAAAAATAAATAATAAAACTTTAGGAGAATAAGAAAGAAGTTACAGAATATAAAACTTTGAGATATTAAATAGGTAAAAGAGAAATAATATGAAGTTAAAGAAAAAATAGTAAACCTAGTTTATATTTTAAAATTTTACAAATCTTTTTAAATATAATAATCTATTACAACTAATTTATCAAACTTCAAAATAAATATTTAGTCATTAAGTTACAGAAGTTAACAACACATTTTATTTTTAACTCATTTTCTTATTTCTTAAATTTTATTAAAAATTACAAAATTAAGCGAGAGATTTATTAAATATAAAGTAATAGAATTTATTAAAATTTATATTTTAAATATATTTTAATTAAAAATAAAATATACTAAAAAATAATTATTAATATTTTCTTTACAGCTAGCAAAATTCAAAAAAATTAATAATAATTTATTTATAAAATTATTAATTAACCTCATTTATATATAATAGTAAAAACATAGAAGCAACACAACCGGTGAAACATAGAAGCAATACAAATGAGTGTTTGTGTTATACAATTTTTTTTATATTATTATATTATTATTCTAATAAATTAAAATTTAATATTTAAATTATTTGAAATTTTAAATATATATATATATATATATTATTTATTAAAAATTTCATTATATAAAAAAATTATTTCAAAATAACACTTTTAAAAATAAATTTAAAATGTTTTTTTTAATTTCTTTAAAAATATTAAATTAATAAATTTTAAAAGTAGTTTTAGGATATTAATTTAAATTTTAAATTTTAAAAATTATATTATACGATAAAATATTTTAAATTTAAATAAAATTATTAAATTTAATTTAAAATTAAAAAATTTGTAAACACAATTTTTATTTTTAAAAAAATAATATTATTATACATTATTTAAAAATTAAAAAAATAATTAAATTTAAATTAAATTAAAATTTGTAATAAATATATATATATATATATATATAAAAGGATCCGATTTAGAATAATTAGGTGGACCTTGAGTATAATCTTAAGATATGATAGAAAAATAAAAATAAAAAAATCTTAAGAGATGGATTATATGATAGATATTGAAAATTATTACTGGTTATATAAAAAAATTATGAAGAATATATAATTGTGTGTTTGTGTACGTAAGAAATTGAGATAGATTATATAGATTTATGTGTTGTTTGATTATATATTATAATGAAAAGATTAAATATTTTGTATTGTAATAAAAATATAAAAATTATTAGAAGTTTAAGTATTTTTATTTTTTATATAATAGATTTAATTAAGATGATATCATATGTGCTTATATTACTTTTAGTAATTTTGTTATTTTTAAAATTTAATATTTATATTTTGATATATTAATATTTCTTTTTATACGAAAAATTAGTATTTTTTTTTTTGTTATAATATAATTTTTCTTTTTTAATAATAATAAATTAAAAAAAAATATAATAAATAATGTTTTATATGAAACAAAATTAATAAAATAAATTAAAAATCTATTTATTATAATTCAAGTACTTTGTGTATGTATACAATCTTTTTCTTATATTCTTATAATTTAGATAAAACAAGTTTAAATTAATTAAAATATATAATAAAATAAAAAACAAATTAATAAAAATAATGTTACCAAGTAGCATCAAAAGGGAGGGTGAATTGATGGAATAAAAATTAAAACTTTAGCGTTTATTTAATTCAAATTTTAACCTTCTTGAAATAATTAGTCTAGCAGATATTTTATAAAGCGCAACGGAAAAATTAAAAGATAAGGAAAAGAAAGAAGAACACAGGAATTTATAGTGGTTCGGGTTAAATCTTTAACCCTACGTCCAGTTCTCAATCACCTCAACCTGAGATGATCCCATACTCTTATATCTTTAATTTATCCGAATTTTTACAACCACTAATCACAAGTGAAACATGCAAAAATACACAAATTAAATATCTCCTCACAATCTCTTGAAAACCCACAAGAGATCACCAACCATTCCTTGAGTCCCACAAGGAATGAAACACCTTCCTTGAATCACACAAGGAATGAAAAAACACCTCCTCTGAACAACCTCAGAGGATGATTATAATCAAAGTAGATATCACCAGGAGTGAAGCTTTCAAACTGTAACACCTGCTCTGCTCAGAATTTCCTCAAGACTTTTCACAAAATATTAATGCACAGAAAAATATTTTCTCTTTCAAAACATGAAATTTCGTGGCTCAAGATATTCAGAAAAAGTGTGAAGCTTCTCAGAAAAATGTTATAAAGAATGTATCAGTCAGGTGTGTTTCTGAAAAGCCCTGATATGCTTCTTAAATAGACAAATATTCCAAAATAAAATAAAATCTTTATTTTAATTCGAAATCACACGTTTTACTCTTTTAGAGCTTCACAACGTTCACAAAATAAAAATCAAGATACTTCTTTAATTTTTCGCAACATTTATTTTTCAAAAATCTCCGAACATAATCGATTACGTTATGAACATAATCGATTACGTTATGGACATAATCGATTATTGCCGAGAGAAATACTTTCAGATTTGAAATAAATAATCGATTATTGCCGCAAGAAAAAACTTTTCATTTTCAAAACACATAATCGATTATTACAGTGGCAAAAATATTCTTAAAAATTTTCCAGAAACATAATCGATTATGTTCTAACTATAATCGATTATGACATTGAATTTTATAGTTTGTTTTAGAAAACAATTATCTTGAGTTGAGTGATGATTACCTTTTGATATCACTCACTCCTAACTATAAACTAAGTTTTCTATATCTTGTAAATCTTTGAGCTTCCTTTAGTCTTCTTGAATTATCTTTGATGTTCTGATTCTTAATTTTCTTGATCATTATTAAAACACTTGAAATACTTGTGTAGAGTTGTCCAATTTTCAAATAGTGGTAACAAATAAAAAAAAAGTATAAAAAAGTTAAAAAAAAATTATCATTTTATATAATTATTTGATATTTTTTTCACATTTATATTTTCTTTTTTATATAATATATAATTTTGAGGTGATATAATTAATAAAAAATAAATAATAAAACTTTAGGAAAATAAGAAAGAAAAGAAAGAAGTTACAAAATGAAGATATTAAATAGGTAAGAGAGAAATAATATGAAGTTAAAGAAAAAGGTAATGAAACTAGTTTATATTTTAAAATTTTAAAAATCTTTTCAAATATAATAATCTTATTTTTAAAATATTTAAAATCGCTTTCAATTTTATATTTTAAAATTATTTAAAAATATTTTATAGAAAAAAATAGAATTAAAAAAAAGAAAATAAAAAATAAAACAAATAATGATAAAAAAATTGAAGTTATATTTTATAAACAAATAAAATTAAAATTATAATAATAATAATTAATATTATATAATCCAAATTGAAAGATCTATCTTTATTTTTTTTTTCTTCACTAGATATTGATATATTTTAAATATTTAATTCATATTAGATGTGAAAAAAAAAATATTTAAAAAAATTTTGTTAGTTGAATACCCTAAGAATAGTATAAACTAACGTAAATGAAATAGAAAAAATTTAAATAGTAAAAAAGTGAAAATTATTTAATTAAATTTAAAAATTTAAATATAAAAAACTAAAATTCCATCTTTCATTACTTCTAAATCATTATCTTTCTAAAAGTTTCAGTTTTTTTAAATTTTTTGTCTTTTCTCTAATATTTTTTCTCCTCTTTTATCTTTTTCAAGATCCGAGAGTATTCTATTGAAACTTGGAAGAAGTAGATTATTTCTAATCAATTGAAATTGTTTAGTTTAAGGTAAGTTTTCGGTACTCAAAATCTTTTTATTTGCTAAATTGAAAACTATTTGCATGTGAGTCTTACTCCTTATATGTGGTCTTTTCTCCATCAAAATATAACTCTATGCTAGTTTAAGTTCCTTGAAGTATAGTTGGTTTGTGAATTAGTTACTTTGCAATGCATTGAACTCAGTTTGGGAATGTGGGTGTGTTGGATAATTAAGAAACTTGTCCTAATGAATTGGATGTTATGATTTAGGAATTTGTTAAATTGAACTATGATGATCTTCTGCAGAATTTAAATCTACATAATTTTCAGTCTTATTCACTCACTCCGTAGAATTGGCTCTAATAAAAAAAGTGTTTTTGGGTTCTAATTTGTTGAACAAAATATTCTCTATTAAGTAAATTATCATTTTATTTCAATCTCACTATAACTATTCTTTATATTTAATAAAAAATATGCCTTATAAATTATTAGAAACGTGAGATTAATTTATAAAAAAAATAAAAATAAAAATATTAAGAGAAAAAAATGAAAATAGGATAAAAATAATTTGTAACATAAAAGTGAAATTAATAATGCAAATATATTAAGTCTGATTTTAAATAATAAAAATTAAAATAATTATTTAAAATTTTCTAAAATGAAACGTTTAAATTTTTTCTAAACACATTATAATCGTTCCTATATATATAATTGAAAAAAATAAATAAAAGAAAACTAAAAATCATTTAAGTAAATAACATAAATAATAGTAAAATTATAAAATATAAAAAATTAAAATAATTTTAAAACATACAATGACATAAAAAAAGTATATATTTTTTATATATATTGTTATAGATTATAAATATATAAGAATAAATTTATTTATTTTTAAAATAAATGTATATATATACTTTTTTATTTATATTATTTATTATAATCTAATTATTAAAAAAATTAAAATATTAAATTATATAAAAATGAAAAATAAATTTTAATTTTTAATTTTTAAAATAGATAAACTCTTTTTATTTATATATATTATTCATAGAAACATTCTTTATTTTTGAAAAAAATCTTATTCTTTATTATTATTTTACATTTTTATATTTTATATTTTTATATTTTATAGTATTTATTTTTATTTTTTTTCTTGGAACAATATTTTTATTTAAACTTGTATCATAAAAAAACCATTAGCTTTTTGACAAAAATAAATGAAAATAAAAATCTAATATAAAAATCACATAAGGGTTTGAAACAGAGAGAAAGAGGGTTTAGACTTGTCAAAGAATTGTTATATGAATTCCGATTAAACAGCACAAGTTTAACCTTGCGCAAGAAGCAAGACGACGATTCATTCCCTGTGTTCATACGTGGCATCACCACAGTGGGAAAAATAGAGGGGGTGAAACGGAAACAAAACTCAACAACGGTGTCACCAACTCTTCTCTCCCAAACGGGAATCGAAGAAGGCAAAGAAGCTTCTTTAATTTGAATCGAAATCGTCGAACAAAAATTGAATGCCATTGTGTTACGGCGAAATGATCAACGTTTTCTCTTTTGGAAGATAGGTTTGCAGTTCCGCCGCACACGATGATGACCGCGAGAAGCCGCTAATGTATTCACAGTTCAATGGAGGAAGAAGAGGATCAAATTTTGCTCTCTAGTTTGGGCGTAAAGTCTGTCAATCCCGAAGACATTGAACGCGACGTTTTGGAAAAGGTATGTATCATCATCAGTTTCTGCCCCTTCACTTATTTTATCTGTTTTCTGCATTTCTGTTCGAGTTTTACTGATTCTATTTTCTTTGAAATTGATGTGAAAGTTTAATTTAGAACTCGTGTTGAAATTGATAAGCATAGTGATGTTGACTTGAAACAAAATCTTAAGATTTGATGGTAGAGGCTGTTTAATTTGTAGGCTACTAGGAATGATTCAGCGACCGTTACTGAAGTTGAAGGTACTGCCAAGGAAGAATGTTCTGTTTTAGCAGAAAATGTTGATCCATCAGCAAATGCTAAAGCTGAACTTCATCAGAAGTTGAGAGCTGTTCAATTTGAAATTGATGCGGTTGCCTCCACCGTTGAGCGGTTGAGAAATGTGGAAAATAATGAAGAATGTAGTGATGCTGTTGAGGACGGCTTGGTGCCAGGGATTGCCGAGGGTGATTCCTCTGACAATTCAAACCTTCAGTGTGTTCTTGCTGCCGATAGGCTGTGGAGTCTGAGGAAGACAAAAGCTCAACTAGAGAAAGAGCTTTTGAATTTGTCCAAGGATGATGCTTCCAAAAGTGTTGAGGATGAACAATTGATCTTGAGTTTAGTTAGGGAAGAACGGAAGCCCAAGAGGAAGATTAAAGAAGATAACAAATCAAACAAAAGCAAGGGAAAGCGACTTAAGAAAGTTTCCTTTGACGATGATGTTGATTTTGATACTGTTCCGGATGCAGCCTCTGCAGGCTTTGTTGAAACTGTGAGTTTTACATTTTAATAATTACATTTTTTTGTACTAGTTTGTCAATTGTTTTTTGTTCTAAATAATTGGAGTTAGAAGTAGAGAACTCATTTTCTATGAAGTGCTAAGAGTGTACCAAAATTTAAGGATATAATAATTGATGGAGGTAGAAATAGAGAACTCATTTTCTAATACTTCTTATGATTTAGGAAAGGGATGAACTAGTGAGGAAAGGAATTTTAACCCCTTTTCATAAGTTAAAGGGCTTTGAGCGCCGTTTTCAACAACCAGAAACATCAAGTAGTCATAATGCAGCTGAGGAAGAAAATGCTGATGATCTTGCTGCTGCCAGTGTTGAAAGAGCTGCCAAGTCCATGTATGAGGCAGCAAGATCTCGCCCAACCACCAAGCTGCTTGAGCCTGAAGATGCACCGAAGCTTGATGCACCCACTTTTCCATTTCGAAGGCTCAAGAAACCACTACAATCTTCCAAACCTTTAGATAGAGAGGTGGAGCTGAATAAAGATTCAAAAAGGAAAAAGAGGCGGCCTCTACCTGGTAGGAAATGGACCCGGCGTGTTTCTTGTGAGGATACACATCTGGAAGAAAGTGGTATGTTTAAAATGTAATGTTCTAATTGAAAAATTGGATGAAATTCTTATTTACCTGGACAACAGGAGAAAGGTAAAAAATAGTATGAAAAAGTATGTCATTAAGTGCTCTTATAACTCCATTAAGTTTCCTATCGAGTAATAAAGTTGCAGGCTCATGATATATTCAAATTCTGAAGAGGAGCTAAAAAATATTGTGATTTTACATATAACTTCATATAATGTTTTGACAATGTCTTAGAGATGCCAATATGGAACTAGTTGCATTTGGTTACATTTTAAAAAATTTAACATGAGCATATCTTTTGCAATAATCGTTATTTGCTATCAGCATGTGATTATATGCAAATGGTGATGTGTCTGTTTTTGTTTGCTGTTTCTCTGTTTTTAGCGTTATATGTGTTTGTTGCTTGCAGTTTTAAATTGCCAGTTTTTCAATATGCTATTTTTTCCGAGCAAGAGTGTACTTGAATAGGGAAATTATGTGTTGATAATGTTGACTTATACATTAAACTTTTTTCCTAGATCAATATTCCCTTTTTGAAAGATTCTGAAAGGAAATTCTGATAAAATAAAGAATGTGCAATGGCCATCTGTTGATGTAAGGAAATGTTGCTATTTATCATAAACTGCTTCCACTTTGTTTCGCTCCTCTAGAATATTTGGTTTGGCATAGTATTATATAACTTCTGGTTTTGTTCATAACATTAAATTCAATTTATTGATTTTTTTTTTGCAGATGGTTGCTTGAATACTTCGAGTTTTGAAAATTTAGATGAACAAGACATTGAACTTAATGATCATGAATCTTCTTATGTAACATTAGAAGGTGGGCTGAAAATCCCTGATAAGATATTTGAAGCTCTGTTTGACTATCAAAAGATTGGGGTTCAGTGGCTGTGGGAATTGCATTGCCAAAGAGCTGGTGGAATTATTGGTGATGAGATGGGACTTGGTAAAACTGTCCAGGTCATATCGTTTCTTGGTGCATTGCACTTTAGTGGCATGTACAAACCCAGCATTATTGTCTGCCCTGTTACACTCTTGCGACAGTGGAAAAGGGAAGCTAACAAGTGGTACCCAAAATTCCATGTAGAGCTTTTACATGATTCAGCTCAAGATTCTGCTCCTACAAAGAAGCGAGCTAAATCCGAAGAAACAGACAGTGAGAGCAACAGTTCAAGTGACAATGATTATGAGAAAAGTGTGCCAGCTAGAAACACAAGAAAATGGGAATCCCTGATAAATCGTGTCACGAAATCGGAATCCGGATTACTTATCACCACTTATGAGCAGCTCAGAATATTGGGGGATCAGTTGCTTGACATTGAATGGGGTTATGCAGTTCTTGATGAAGGGCATAGAATAAGGAATCCAAATGCTGAAGTTACCCTAGTCTGCAAGCAGCTACAAACTGTACATCGCATCATAATGACTGGTGCACCTATTCAGAACAAACTGACTGAACTGTGGTCATTGTTTGATTTTGTTTTTCCTGGAAAATTGGGTGTTTTGCCTATATTTGAAGCTGAATTTGCAGTTCCTATAGCAGTTGGTGGATATGCAAATGCTTCACCTTTGCAAGTATCAACAGCATACAGGTGGGTCAATTTTCATTTTTTGTTGGGGAAAAGGTTAAATTTTAAAAAGGTTATGTTAAGAATTTGGTCTCTGGTAAAGTTTTAAAAATGTTAAATGTTTGTTAAGTTGACCCCCTACTGCCATTTCAGACAAATATGTAACACTGTTGTAATTTGGTTAACAATAATAGGGACCAATTCATAAACTTTTTTTTTTTTTTTTTTTAATGTAGGTATCAAAATGAAAAATAATGGTGTTGAATATAGAGACCACATATTTAATTTAACCATTAAAACAAATCTTTGACTGGTGCAATTTTCCTCCCGGAATGTTGAATTCCATAACCAATTTTAATAACAGTGCCAGAAGGGAAAAATTACATATTGATAGATTTATGGGTTTACCTACCACAATACATTCAATTGAATATAGAGGGTAAATAAGGTCAAGGTGTCCAGTTTTCATATCCTTTTTATTATCACTAGAAGGTTGACCAAGGTTTATGAAGTGGAGAAGAACGATTCGAAAATTCATTCCAAGAATAGTATTTCATTTGACAACTTAATTTGTTCAATACATGATTAATAAGTTACAACAGGTCACCAATCCTGATCCTCAGATGTAGTGCGAAAATAAAGCAAAAGAAACTTGTTGATGAATATTTTTTATTAGATTGTTGGCATATTTCATCTAGGGATCTTGAGCTAGTTAGCTTTGAAGGTAAGCCTCAAATACCAAATAATATTAATATACTTGTCATTTTATAGGTGTGCTGTGGTGCTGCGTGATTTAATCATGCCTTATCTTCTCCGACGAATGAAAGCTGACGTGAATGCCCAACTTCCAAAGAAGACTGAGCATGTTCTATTTTGCAGCCTTACACCAGAGCAAGTATCTGCTTATAGAGCATTTCTAGCTAGCACTGATGTGGAGGAAATATTGGATGGACACAGGAATTCTCTATATGGAATTGATGTAATGCGCAAGATCTGCAACCACCCTGATCTACTTGAAAGGGATCATGCCTTCAGTGATCCAGATTATGGAAATCCAGAACGTAGTGGGAAAATGAAAGTTGTAGCTCAAGTGCTTAATGTTTGGAAGGAACAGGGTCACCGTGTTCTCCTTTTTACTCAAACCCAGCAAATGCTTGACATTTTTGAGAAGTTTTTGACAACTTCTGGTCACATTTATCGTAGAATGGATGGTCTCACTCCTGTAAAACAGAGAATGGCTTTAATAGATGAATTTAATGCCTCAAGTGAAATATTTATTTTCATTTTAACAACCAAAGTTGGGGGTTTGGGAACCAATCTTACAGGTGCAGATAGGGTGATCATCTTTGACCCTGACTGGAATCCCTCGACTGATATGCAGGTAAATTTGAAACTTCCCTTCCACCATGTTCATTTAGCTCAGTTGATTATAAATCATATAAAGACAACAAAAGTTGCGTTTAAATATTGTGGCAGGGGATTGAAATAGTACAGGGTAGAAAAATGAGGAATGAAGAAGGGGTATAGAAGGGGGAGCATAAACAGTGGATTCTTTTATCATCTTATTCCATTCTCATACTTAACCATCTATCTGAACAAACTTTAATAGTTTTTGGAGTAAATCGTGTCTAACATTCATGTTTATGAAATTTTTTTGTATTTTTTCATTATCATGGAGGATATTGTTGTGGTTTCAAATTTAAATCCTAAAGGGTTTGTTAATACGATACTTGTTTTTTAACAGGCCAGAGAGCGTGCTTGGCGTATTGGTCAGAAGAGGGATGTAACAGTGTATAGGTTGATAACACGTGGAACTATAGAGGAGAAAGTGTATCACCGTCAGATTTACAAACATTTTCTTATGAATAAGATATTGAAGAACCCACAGCAGAAAAGGTTCTTTAAAGCCCGGGATATGAAAGATCTTTTCACACTTAGTGTGGATGGAGAGACAGGGTCAACTGAAACATCAAATATTTTTAGTCAAATATCTGAAGAAATAAATGTTATTGGGACAAAGAAAGAAACTAAGGATGAGTATAAACATAGCCAAACCGCCAAACTGAATTCTGAAGGTATTGCAGGTAGTAATGATGACAAGTCCGAGAGAGGATCTTTGGAGGCAAAGGGGAAAGAGAAGGTTGAACATAATAATGGGGTTGATGATGAAACAAATATATTGAAAAGCCTTTTTGATGCCAATGGGATACATGTAAGTTTAGGGTTTACGATTGTTTTAGCGTACATCCAATATTATCATGCATCATTATATTCATTTGACGAATTCTAGGAAAACTACACCCTATTCCATGATTAAGTATTCAAGAGTTAAGATAATTATGAACAAAGCAAGCATACTATATGTTTTGATTTTGTACAATAATTACATTTACCATGCTCTGAGCCTCAGGCTACATTAGAATGTGATATTGCCATATAGGCCTGTTTCTTGTTATAGAGTGATGAGTTTTACCTTCCACTACATTTTTCGGTTTCCTTTGTAATAAACTCATTCTATGATGTATAGAGTGCCGTGAACCATGACTTGATCATGAATGCCCATGATGGGGAGAAGATGAGACTTGAGGAGCAGGCCTCCCAGGTTGCACAAAGAGCTGCAGAAGCTTTACGTCAGTCACGAATGCTCAGAAGCCATGATAGTGTATCTGTTCCCACATGGACAGGAAGGTCAGGAACTGCTGGTGCGCCATCATCTGTTCGGCGGAAGTTTGGTTCAACTGCGAATCCCCAGTTGGTAAATAAAAGCAAGGCATCTGACGAATTACCCAGCAAGGGAACTACCAAGTTAAATGGATTCGCTGCTGGGGCATCCGCTGGTAAAGCATTATCTTCTGCCGAACTATTAGCTCAAATTCGATGTAATCAAGAGAAAGCCATTGGTGCTGGACTTGAACATGAGTCTGATTCAAGCTCCATGAATCAAGCAAGATCTGTAAATTTTATATCTTCCCAGACCACTGCAAGCTCATCTGGACTACAACCTGAAGTACTGATTCGGCAAATCTGCACTTTTATACAACAGCGAGGGGGTAGTTCTGATTCAGCTAGCATAGTTCAGTATTTTAAGGAACGTATTCCCTCAAAAGATCTTTCCCTGTTCAAGAATCTGTTAAAGGAAATTGCGACTCTGCATAAAGGATCAAATGGATCTCATTGGGTTCTGAAACCAGACTATCAATTCTGATACCAATACAAGTTATTTGCCAATATTTCAATGCCCGACTGCACAGTGGTGGTCACACAAGTGGATGGAATATTCATTTTATAGTTTGATCTGAACAGTAGACTCTGAAGCATGCTTCTTTGTGCTGTCAGGGTTTTTTTTTCGTACTGATCTTAGTTTTTGTGGGATACCGTCGAGAAGAATACCTGTAGAGGTGATTGTTGGGTTCTTAGATCAATTTTGTATACTGAATAGGGACAAATAGGTTCGCAGGCGGCTCTTTGGTTTGAAGTACATAGTAGCTTTAGAATCGCACTATTTCTTTTTAACCGGATTAAAGAAAATTATGTAGAGACAATTCCTTTAATTTCAACTATTCCTTTTAATCTTATCTATTCGTTTATACTAATATTCTCACCAGTAATTCCTTGCATATATATTTCTGTTTCAAAAGACTTTTCCAGATGGAATATAAATGTGAAGCTGTACATGGAACAGGGTATGTTACTGTCTTCTCTCTGCCTTCTTTCTCTCTCAAGCATCTAATACTATCAACAAACAATTGTTTAGTGATTAAATTTATTTTATTTTATTTTTCTAATTTACTCTCAATTATATTCATTCAGAATGATATTTAAGTTCAGAGATAATAGTTATTTTGAAATAGTCACATTAAATAAGGTTTAGAAATTTAATTTTGTTTATATAAAGTCCATTAAATATTATTCTTTTTTTTTCTTCTCACATTTAAGTATAGAGAAAATAATATATTAGATTTTAGGTTAACTTTTTTTTTTTTTTTAAATTGTAATTTTTAATTTTTAAGAAAAATTGTCACATATAAAACTTATTATAATGGTAGCTTTGCAATTGGCTGTACATAGAGGGAAAATATTACGTTAAATTTAAAAAAAATTAGAAAACCAAAATTAAACAATGTAAATTAAAACCACTAATTCAAGATTTTTCGTTACAATTTAATGGGTAAGCTTAATTTAGATGAAAAATGTTACATTGATTTTTTTTTTCATTTTAGAAAATTATGCAACTCTACTGAACCATTTAAAAATCAAAGAACCGAATTGAATTTCATAAAAATAAATTTAGTAAAAAAAGAACAAATTTAACCTTGATTTCATTAAAACTAAGTGTTCGTATAAATATTTTTTTTTTATAAAATATACATAATAAAATAAATTATTTTTTTTCCATAAACTAATTTATATTTTCATAAACTAATTGTATTAATAATTTTTTTGTTAATTTAAAAAAAAAACTTGTTTTTAATTTACACAAATTAATTTGTTTTTAATAGACTTATTATTTCTTTTCTTTTTTTGAGTCACTTAAGTGTTTATAAAAAAGTTATTCAATCCCAAACAATTGTAATGGGAAGTTCCGAGTTTTGGAATTTGTCCAAGCAGAGAGCTACATAGGCACAAAGCTGTTGCCTGTTGTATGTGTAACATATAAAAGCTGTTAAAATGGATAGTTATAAACAACACAGTAGCAGCTTCATATACATGCATGACATTAACACTCCCTTCAACATAAAATCACAAGCACACCAAATTCAAGAATGATTCTTTTGGGGGTAGTGATCGGGGTAATTCTTTTTATAGAGATATGAGAAAACTGTTGTTACAAACAAAGAAAAACATAAATATTTCCAGGATATTCTCAAGAGATCGATTTACTTGGTACTTTGCGCTAAATTCACTTATGACACCTCTTTCCGCACAGATTCTTCCACTGTTGCTTTTCTCAATATAAAGAACAAAAAAAATCATAGAATAATAAAAGCCTCATTGTTAAAATGCTCATATATGTAATCAGAAGGCTGCCCATCCTGAAGCTCCTGAGGTGTTTGTTGAGGGAAGATTTTTCTGTAAATGCAAACCACCAAGAAATATGAATGTTACTTATAACAGAGAAACCTCTTGGTTAAACTGGGATGCTCCAGAATATAACCAAGAAAATTGTTTTTCAAATCATTGTGGTCACACAGTATGTAGGAATCTAAATTGATGACCAGGATCTAAAACTAAAAAATAAACTAATATTCCTGGATTGTTATACAGAATAAATGCAGTTACCGAATTAACTAAAGGCAGTACCAGCTTTATGCGGTAATGCCTTGTGAATAAGGGAACGATAACTTTAGATTTGGAGACACAAGATCAAGAAGGCAATGATGAAAATGTTAAGCTAATCAATCCTATTAAACAATCTGTAGGAAATGATGATTCTGTTAAGTCATGCAATGCAATAACTACATAAAACCTAATTTTTTTAATTAAATGATTAAATGAACAAATATAAAAAAGGAGAATACCAAGACAATGAGCTGGACCAGCATACCTGTAGTTGAGAAAGATCTGATAACGAGTCAGTAGAATGTTTCGAACTTTCATATGTCCCTTTAGGACCAGTAGCACGACCTGTGGAAGCAATCCGAACCGCAACAGGATCATTTGGTGGGGGTGGAAGAGGAGACCTGATTTTCCCAATCCCACTTGGTGGGGGAGCAAGGCTCAAGGTTTTTGGCTTTGGGGTTGCAGCATGCCCACCGGTTAGGCCAGCTGCTGAAAGCATGCCAGTTCCACCAGATACCTTGTGCTTCACATTAATCCTAATGGTTTCCCCCTCCTACAGGCCAAATAACAAACACAGCCTTGAGAACACAGGAAAAGTCATGATCCACAGGGCAAGAAACACACTGTTAAGAGAAATTAAATTCATCAAAATTTTAAGAATTGTGAAACAGAATAACACCTAGAAACTGCTCTAAAAATCAGATTTGACCAAAGCAAAGTAAGGTCGCGTTTGGATATCTCTTCAGTTTCTTCATAAGCTAAAATAAACTTAATCATCATAACCTTTTTGGAGAAGTTAAACGAAAAGATATTCTGTGAAAAATAAGTGTATACATTAATTTAAGCTTATGCCAGAAGCTCAAATCATTTTAGTTTCTATAAATTAATCCAAACTGAACCTAATTGTTCATAACAACAAGAATAGCATATACCAAAGAATATAAGCACAGAACAGCACAAGCATCATCTCAATGATCCACTTAAGCACAACATTGAATCATGCTTCATTCACTCAAACTCAACAAGTAGACCAATAAAAAATACATCTCGTTTATCCATCTCAAAATAAACTAATTCATCATTCATAATAATATTAATGATAATGATGATCACGATCGAAAATTACAGTTCATTTACTCAATTGAAAAGACTGCAGAAATTGTGATCCATATACCTTAAGTCTGTGATTGACTGCGGGGTGAATGTCGATCTGAGACTCTTCGGTGGCGGCAGGGTCACCGGATTCCTTCTCGTGCTCGCGGCGGACGTACTTCTCGTGATCGGAGAGCGCGACGTTGAAGTCGAAGGCCTCGTTCCTCTCATTGAACCCTAGCCCGATGAAAGCGTGCTTGCCGCGACCGTCCTCGATCTTGAGGACGAAGTAGCGCGACGAGTCGAGGACCGGCTCCACCGCGCTCTCGCGCTGGCCAGGGTACACGAAGCAAGCGGCGAAGAGCTCGCCGGAGTTCGGATCCTCAAGGCGGATCTCGCATCGGTCCCTACGAGACACGACGCGGATCCGCCCCGACCAGATCTTGTCGGACTGGAGCCACTCGCCGCACTTGTAGCCGCCGGAGGTGGAGCGCGGCGGGATCTTGTAGACGGAGACCTCACGCACTACGAGCAGCGTGTGCTCGAAGGACTCCTCCTCCTCCACCTCTAACGACATCGTTTTCGTGGAGGGATTTTGATTGGAATTTGAGTTTCCGAATTGCGATTTGAGATTTGAGATTTGCGATTTGAGGAAGGAATGAGAGTGCGGTGTTGTGTCCGTGTCTTGCAAGGTCAACTGTTTTCGGGAGATGCACTCTCTTAATCTCCTTTCTTCCTTTCTTCCTTCTTCCTCTTGCGAATGTTTCTTCTTTTCTTCTTTCCTTATGTTATTCTTCAATCCATCTTTTCCTTTCTAATGTTATTAAAATTTTGATTTATTTATTTTTATAATAAAAAAAAAATATTGTGGTAAAATTGAATTTTGAGAAATGAGAAATGAGAAATCCAGTAAGTGATGGGAATTGGATATTGTTTGGTGTTTAGTGGCATTCATGCATTTGCAAAACCTGCCGGCTACCAAGGAGGATAACGACTGCACTCAATCCAAATAATATTTCTTTTATCTCTCACTTTTTTTTTTCATCTTTTATTTATTCTTTTCAAATATCTCTCAAATCCTAATATTTTATCTCTCACTTTTTTTTTTTTCATCTTTTATTTATTCTTTTCAAATATCTTTCAAATCCTAATATTCTCTCTCTCTCTCTCTCTCTCTCTTTTTTTTTAAATATTGTGGAAACCAAATTATTTTAATGATACATTATAATTAAAATTTAAGTATTATAATTAAAATTTAAGTATTTCATCACTTATAAATTGATTAAGTTGTTCATTTTTATTTAATATTGACTTTAGTTTTATATTTAAACTCTGACCCAATATATAAATACATATAAAAATTTATTTTATGAAACTAAAATCTATTAAAAAATTATTTTATAATATATAAAGGGTTAAATATATTTTATTTTTTTACTTGTTTCAAAAATTATTTTGTTTTAAATTTATGTAGTCGTTCAATTTTTTAAAATATGTAAATTTTTAATTTTTTTATCAATTTTATAATAATAAATAAATATTACTAATATTATATTTAAGTATAAATAATAACTAAAAATTATATTTAATTTCAGGTAAAAAATTATCATTAAATATTAAATCTAGATATAATTTATATGAAAGTATAAGAAAAATAATAATTTTTAAGATAAATAAAAAAACTAAAAATATATTTATTTCTTATATAAATGATGTTATGATTGAACGTAATAATAAATAAATAAATTTTTTTTAAAGATGACATCGATTCTTTAGGTAAAAAAACTCTCTTGATAAATTAATAAATATTTTTTTTATCATAAAAAATAGATTTAGATTGTAATAAAAAAGTTGCGTTTAGATAAAAAATTTATATAATTTAAAAAATATTTAATTTTAATTTTAAAATAAATATGAAAATATAAATGGGAAGATATCTAGGTTAAATTGATTTTAATATAATATAAAATATGAAGAAAATTAAATTGATATTTTTTATTTAGTTTGGATCAAGTAGTATTTATTATTATAAATTTATTTCTTAAAATAAATTATATAATATTTATTTAAAAAAAAAATATTTTTTAATAAAAATGTATCAAATAGAGATATATTATGACTTTTTCTTATATGATTATTATTATATATAATTTTAATTTATTTCAAATATAAAATTATTATCATGATAAATATAAATATATTTTAATTAAAATATAATCAAACTATAAAATAATTAATATTCAAAAGATATATTTATGTATATTTTTTTATTTATATTACACATAATATTATATTTAAATACAACAATTTTGTTACGATTGGATTATTGATTTTTAATTTAAAATGTAAACTAAATTATTTGGTTTAATAATAATAAAATTTATTTTTTGAAATGAGTTTTAATTATAAACACCTTTACAATTATCATTTCTTGTCTTTGTTATCAAGTGGCATCAAGAGGGGGTGAATTGATGTTAAAGTTAAAGCCTTTTAAATTTTTCTTTAAAAAAAATTCTCTTGATTATTAATTCGTCTTAGCAGATAAATAAAAACGCAACAGAAAATTAAAGAAAATAAGGGAAAGAAGAGAGACACCCAGAATTTATACTGGTTCGGGTTAACACTTTTAACCCTACATTCAGTTCCCAAACCACCTCAAACCGAGATGATTTCTCACTTTTATATTTTAATTCTTCACAAATTACAACCACCAATTACCAGTGAAACATGTAAAAAGGAAAATTAAAATTCTCACAGTCTCTTGAACCCACAAGAGAATTCCCACCCTTCCTTGAGTCCCACAAGGAAGTGAAAAACGTTCCTTGAATCACACAATTAAAAGAAAACCTTACCTCCTCTTAACATCCTCAGAGGAAGATCAGAAAATAAAATAAATGTCACCTGTATGTGAAGATATCAAAGTGTGGCACTGCTCTGCTCAGGGTTTCTCAAAAGCTTGTAAAGATGATATTCTCTGAAAACAATATTCTCCCTTTCAACAACAGTAATTTTGTGTGGCACAGTTCAGGAGAAAAGAAATAATTGAAAAAGATAGTATATCTCCTGATGTATTTCAAAAGCTTTAAATAAGTAAAGATAAAAATATTTTTGTTGTTGTTTTAATTCGAAATTTGATACACCGAATCATCTCCAACGTTCAGAAAATTATATCAAAGATATTCCAAGATTTTCGGAGGATTCTGTGCAACGTTCATAATTTTTGAAAAATCACGAACATAATCGATTATCTTAAGTACATAATCGATTATCCCCGCATTGAAAAGTTTTTTAAAACCACAGATAATCGATTATCACCGAATAACATATTTTCCAAAATGGTTCATAATCGATTACCTAATCGATTATCACCGCAAGTACCATTTTCTGAAAAAGCTCATAATCGATTATGTAATCGATTATTACCGAAAAATATAATCGATTATCTAATCGATTATTGCCAAATCAAATGCTTTTTCATTTTCACAAAACATAATCGATTATCTAATCGATTATTGCCGTATCAAAAATTTTGTTTTTCAAAAATCCTGTCCTATAATCGATTACTTAATATATATAATCAATTATAGTGTCTTAAAAAGATTTTATAATGTTTCTTTTTTGATTCTCACTTCTAAATCTAGATAAAGTCTTCTTTGATTCTTTGCTTTCTTCTGGTCTTGATGTCTTGAACATTTTTACACATTGTGATAGTCTTGATCATTATGAAAATTCTTGAACAGAATGACAATAATCTCCTTCTGTGATAACAGTCTTAATTTTTTTTAAATTATCTTATCCATAATTATCATTATAGTTTCTACAATATTAAAAAAAAACTACTTTATTTAAAAAAACTACACATTTAACTACTATCATTTTTCTTTAATTTTAAAACAAATATGAATGAAAAAGATATTTATTTATTTAATCATAAGAGGAACAATCACTCAAGATTTCAATATAAATAAACAAATAATCAAAAGGAGGGGATTTTTTAGAAAGTGAGAAGACACAAAAACTTAAAAAAAAAATTAAAGTCAAAAGGTAAGTTAGGTTCACAAATCAGAGGAATTTTGAAAAAAAGAAACTCAAACAAAAAAATAGATAACAGTCTCATTCATTCCTTTATAAAATATATTATAGAGATTACAAAATTAATAAACCAAAATATGATAAAAAAAGAAAACTCTAAATAAAACCTAATATTAAAGAAGAAATATAAGAGGGAAAATAGTTCACGATATAAAAGTGATAATTTCATCAATAGAAAAATTTTACACTAATATTAAAATTCAATATTAATTAGATAAATTTTATGGTAAATTAGTGTAAAATGTTGTCAGGTGGCATTAAGAGGGGGTGAATTGATGTAATAAAAATTAAAACTCTAATTTTTATTTAATTCAAATTTTAATCCTCTTGATTTAATTAGTCTAGCAGAAAGTTTATAAAACGCAATAGAAAAATTAAAAGATAAGGTAAAGAAAGAAGAACACCAAGAATTTATACTGGTTCGGGTTAAATCCTTAACCCTACGTCCAGTTCCCAATCACCTCAACCTGAGATGATCACACACTCTTATATCTTTAATTTATCAGAATTTTTACAACCACTAATCACAAGTGAAACATGCAAAAAATACAGAAATTAAAGATCAAACCTCTCAATCTCTTGAAACCCACAAGAGATTTCCAACCCTTCCTTGAGTCCCACAAGGAATTAAATACCTTCCTTGAATCACACAAGGAACACCTCCTCTAAACAGCCTCAGAGGATGAATATAATCAAAATAAATATCACCTGTGAGTGAAGCTGTCAAACTGTAGCACCGACTCTACTCAGAGTCTCCTCAAGATTTTTCACAAAAAGATAATTGCACAGAAAAAATATTCTCACTTTTAAAACATGAAATTTCGTGGCTCAAGATACTTAAAAAAAAGTGTGAAACTTTTCAGAAAATGTGTCAAAGAGTGTATTATGAGAGGTATCTTGAAAACCCTTGATATGCTTATTAAATAACCAAATATTCCCAAATAAAATATTTTTATTTTATTTTAATTCGAAATCACACGTTTTACTCTATTCAAAGACTCTCCAACGTTCAGAAAATAAGTATCAAGATATTCCTTTATTTTTGGAGAATTTTTCGCAACGAATATTTTTCAAAAATCTTCGAACATAATCGATTATGACAGTGCTCTGAACTCCTTCAAAAAAGTAACTAATCGATTAGATAATCAATTATCACAGTGACAAGTCTTCATTTAAAAATATATAATCGATTATTCCAGAGAAATACTTTCAGTCTGAAAATAAATAATCGATTATTCGAGAGAGAAATACTTTTCATTTTCAAAATAAATAATCGATTACTTAATCGATTATTCCAGAGAGAAATACTTTTCATTTTTCGAAATACATAATCGATTACCTAATCGATTATTCCAGTGACAATAATTCTTCTTCAAAAATTTCAAGAAACATAATTGATTATGTTCTATAAATAATCGATTATTACAGTGAGTTTTATAGTTTTTCGAAAACAGTTTTCTTGAGAAAACACTCTGAGCTGAGTGATGATTACCTTTTGATATCATTCACTCCTAACTATCAACTAAGTTTTCTGTGTCTTTGAGCTTGTTTCCAACTTGAGTTTCTTGAATTATCTTTGATGTCCTGATTCTTGATATTCTTGATCATTATTAAAACACTTGAATTACTTGTATAGAGTTGTCCCATCTTCAAAGAATGATAACATAAAATTGATAGAGTAATATTAATAAATAATCTCAAATTCAGAATAATATATTTTGAAAAATAATTATTATTAAAATAATGATAAATTGATAGAGTTACTGAGTTTTATTTATAGTATTTTTTAGATAAAAATGGATAATTAGATTTGATATCTTTATATCTTTTAAAATTTATAAATAGATAAGTTATGAAAGCTTTGAATGTTTAAAATTAAATCTTAATTAGGTTTAATAATAATATTAATAATTATAATATATATATATATATATAAATTATTATTATTATAAGATATAATTTTTGTTAAAATTTCTAAGTACACTAATTACTACTAGATATTTTTTATTGTGTTTTTAAATAAAATATTTATTAATGAATTTACATTTATAACTCAATATATTATTAATTTTTAGTATGCATGTTATGTAATGTTATGACAACTTCATAATAACAATAATAATTTCTAATAATAGTTAAAAAAAAATTTACAAAAATAAAATTTTCTATTGAAATTAAATTAATTTAAGATATTAAGATACTATTGATATAATAATAGGATATTATAAATACGTGTAATATTTAATTCATTTCATTACTTAAAATAATAAATAAAAATTACGTGAATTTTTTTTATTGTATTTGAAGATTTCATTCTTACGTTCATTCTTGTCGAATCCTCGTATAAAATAAAATATAAATTTTCTTAATAAATAAATAAAAATAATATTATCAGAGAACGAATACGATCATCGATTCAAAATTTTAATTTTTATTTATTATTATATAAAATAGGAGAATAAAGAGAAATTCGCAAAATTCATTATTTTTAATCTTTTTAATTATTTATTATTATTATATATATATATAAATTAATGATTTTTTATTTTATCAGATAAAATAATTATTTTTATACTTTATTTAATAATAATAAATAAGAATAATTTTTTAAAAATTAATAAAAAAATATTTTTAAAGTAACTATTTATAAATAAAATATACTAATATAAATTTTTATATTTATTAATAAAAGGAAATTAAATATTAATTAATTTTATATATTTTTTTATAAATTTTAATTTTAAGTATTTTTATATTATTTATAATTAGTTTTTTTTATATCAAATCTAATATTTAAGTTGTTGATATTTAATGTAAGGATCCAATGACAGTGAGTTAAGTGTTGAAGGGTGAAATTGTTTAGTAAATTTAAAAAAAAAAAGGACTATAAATAGAAAAACTAAACCTTTCAACCTTCATTATTTTAAAATCACTAACTCTCTAAAACTCCTTTTTTTTCTAAACCCTCTATCTTTTCTCTAACCTTTTTCCCTCATTCTTAAGCCTTTCCAAGATCCAAAGGTACCTAATCGAAGCTTGTGAAGAGTAGAACATATCCAACTGATTGGAATATTGATTTGGGTAAGTTTTCCTTGCTCTACTCCTCTTTTCGTCCAAATTGTTTTGTCGTGCATGTCCTTTTGTAGTTGAAGAAGAGGCGTTTTAGAATAAAAAATAGGTAAGATAAGCTAGTTGTCCTTTATTTGAAATTGATATGAATTCTGGAATTGGGGTTAGATTTTTGGTAGAAAAGTGTAATTGATATTATGATATTGCTCAATTGTTAGGTATTGGAATCTATTGAGTAAAACTGTAAATTGAGAGATTCTGTGTATTGAATTATTCCTGTTATAGGTGTTGTTGTGAATTAATTGAGAACTGCATTGTGTGAGATGATGAATTTACTAATGTGTGAGATTGCTTTGATTAGATGATTAGAACTCTAGTTTGATGCTATGTTGTATGTTATGTATGTTGGAGTTTAATTTTAGATGGTGCTAGAAATGTAATGTGTTCTAGTTTAATGAAATTGTATGAGTGAATTTTGATTGAGATAAGAGATGTTTCGTTTTGTAATTCTAACTCATTTCTGTCATGTTTCCATTGAGAATCTGGGAAAGTGGTCTTCATGAAAGTTGAAGCCCTAAATGTTAGCTATTCAATGACTTTTATTTCGCAAGAAAATGATGTGTGTATCTTAAGTTATGATTTTTTTTTTTTTGTAATTAAAGGTCATGCTCTTAGGAGCAATTTCGCTTGAGCGAAAATGCCCTGAACCTGAAAGTTTGATAATTTCAAAAACAATGAATTTAAAGTGATTTGAGAGGTGAGACATAAACTTTAATGTATAATGAAATGAATGATATTTATGTTGGCATGAGGCCTTGGTACTCCTATTGAGGGGAGTTTGATTTTTATGATTTGAGTATGATGTTGGTAAAGTAGTGTGTATGGATTTATGGATATATTATAGGGTATCCAGACCTTAATGACTCTCTAAGTCATGTAGACTAAGATTGCCATGTGGTGAAGGTCAATGGAAGTCTTACCAATTGTCTTTATGATAGTTGGTGATGTTTTGTGGATGATCCTGGGGTGAAAAAGAGCCGGTTAGACCCGTGGTCCTGGAGTATACATCAAGTGTTAGCCCTAGATATCCGAAATCCATACAGTCTTCCGGAAGACGTCAGTCTTGATTGTGAATGTGTTTGAAATGTATAAAGCTTTTAGTAGGCCCTTACACTTGTATGAAATTTATGCTTACTATTGAATAATTGTATGAATTCCTTATGATTTATCTTGTTTTCACTAGCTTACCCTTTTCTGTTCTCTTTTATGTTTTTGTGAACCTGCTATGATTGTGTTCTTTACATGTGAGCAGATAACAGGGTAGGTGGTGATTCTTCGGTAGAAAGGGAATAGCTTAGGCATGAGGCTAAATGTACACAATTTACTAGTATAATATTAAATATTTGTATTATTCTTATTGAAAAACAAAAAAAAGAAGGAAAAATATAATAGAAATAATATTTACATTTGTCTGCATGAACTGTAATTATTTTAGATATGTTATATAGTACTTGTGCATATAGGTGCGATACTTAGAATAAATTTATTTCTCTTTAGTAGATTATATTTTGGGTATGTTACATTTAATGGTATCAAAGCGGTAGTTCCTAGAGGATAACTGTGGGTAGTGGGTCTATTTTGCTAGATCCTATAATGTGTGTTTTTGAGCTTCGTTTTTTTAGTTTGTTCTTTCATTAGTTACAAGCTGCAACATTATGTTGTGTTTGTAATGTTGCTTGACTGGCTGAGTAAGGGAAACTAGATGGTTCTTTGATTTTATAAGGTTTCTGAGTTGGTGGTTAAGTTGAGGATAAATCTGTTTTTGATTTGGTCATTTCATACTACCAAGGTTTGAAATTTTAGGTACTGGTGTATACTTTTGGGAGCTTGTTACATTGAAATGTTCCTTTGAATTAATTATGTTATGATGTTGAATTAAATGTTGATTTGTTATAATGTGGAAACTGTAATGTGTGTGATGGTTTAGCCTATTAATGTGAATGATTTAGTATGTGATAAGATTCCAAATTGAATGCAAACCTATAGAACTGGAAATCTAGTTTAAACTGATTTTGTTGTGGTGTGATGAACTGGAATGTGGTTAGTTAAACCTTGGAGAGAATATACCTTGAGTCATTTACTCTCAATTTATAAAAATAGTTCCCAAAAGTGATGATTACAAACAATTAGGACTTTGAGTAGGGATGTGTTGGTGTTTAATTAGGGATTAAATGAATTCTTTAGTTTTTGTAATAATTGTTACTATGTTGAACTGAAATTGATTTTGTTGATGAAATTGGTGTATTGGAATGTATGCTGAATTCTGTGCGAATGAGTTCAAGTTAAATGAATTGGTTGCTTTATGTTTGATTTGGCTTATTGAAGGGAAAGATGGCATGATGTGATTTCTGTTATTTTATGTGTGTGTTAGCACTGACAAAAAAAACAATGTTGCATGTTTCAACACATGTTCAACTAACTATTGAGTTTCTTTTGTATTCTTCCCTATAAGACTAATGTCTATGTACAGTTGTCCACTGTTTGGTTATTGAAAGGGACTTATTCTGAGAAGTCTTTTGTCAGTTAATCATTTTTGTCCAATGGTTTGTTGTCTCATAACTTTAAGTTTCTAATTGTTTCATAATTCTTTTTCCTTTTGTTGGCTAAACCTTAACTTGCAATTTGTTTGACTCATATATGTCATAATATACCTTGTAAATATATATGCTTGAGGTTATATCTCTTGCATGACTACTTTCTTTGAGTCAAGGATCAATATTATATCAGAATAAGCTTCTTAAGTTTAATAAATGTTGAACACCTATTATCAAAATCTCATATTTTTTATTCTTTCTTCTGTATGATATAGTTTTGGAAAGTAGGTGTGACTATAGGCTACAATGCATAAAGAAAATCAAAATCCTATTCTTCCTTTTATCTATTAATTGAAATTATATTTTGCTAAGTAAATAAGGATAATAGTAATGAAGAATTATGTGGTATACGATCTACTAAATCTTTCAGTAATAAATTATTAAGGCTGTGTAGAATTTTTTTTTTTTTACAAAACCAATCTGAGATTTCTTTTTAACTGGAATGTTTATTTTGACTTTTCCTGTTATATTTATTCACAATATGAATGTCTATTATTTTTTTCTTTTTAAATCCTGGGATGTTAATTTTGATGTATCAATTATGTTTTGTTTTTATCATATAAAATTAGGAAATATTAATGCATTAATGTGTCTTTTAGAGTATAATTAGATAGAATTGGAGTACATATAATCCTCCCAATTAAAATATAAACTATAGAATTTGATGGTATTATTAATACTAATAGTTGGGTGTGATTATTGAATTTAGTCTTTGTATAAATAATTTCTCAAAGGGTGATTCTGTTGTCCAATTTGTCTTATCTTGTTAGTTACCAAACCTAATTTATAACGGTATTAAAAGTCTAGCTGAAAGTACTTTTGATATTTCTACACCAATTACCTTTAGGTAGAATCTTCCTAAATGTATAGCTCATTCTACAAAAGATATTTCTTTCAAATGCATTACCCTCAAGTAATATTTTATCAATTGTCCAAACATGCACTTGGTATTTTAAAATAGATTATAATTTTAGTAGAATTGGCAGTGTGTCTGGTTATACTCCAATACTATTTATTTCTATACAATATTTTTTTTTTTGTTTATCTTGACAAGACTGTTTATAGCACAAATTTCATCGAAAATCTTCCAAGGAATAATCGATTCTTTTAATATAGAGCATGACCACAATATCTCACATTAATTTGAAATTAATTTTATTTTGTCATTATTTAAAGAAAATATTAAAGATGATACAATATACTTTTAAGCATAAGAGAATATTACTTCTTTTGTTCCTAGTTATAGGATCCAATTTAAAAGTAATTCCTTTTTATAAGATTATCAATATCTACTTAATTAATCACTTTCTTTACCTCAATGAAATAGGTAATTGGATTTTATAAATAGAAAAGGGGAAGTAATTTTAATTATGTCCTTATTGAGGACCAAATTATCAAATGTCAGGCAGGAAAATCAAGATGATTAAGTACATTACAATGGTTGGATTGAAAAAGAATATATTCCTTAAAAGTATTTTGAATGGTGCACAGATTTGCACTTGTGTTAATAATAAAGTAAAAGTTTAAAGCTTTAGGACTTTCTCCTTTGTTACATTATCTGTAGATGCTCCTAGTAGGGAGGATTTGGTGCTTATGAGGTGTTGACTTTCTCATTCTTAATTTATGCTTACTATTGAGTGATTGTATGAATTCCTTATGATTTATCTTATTTTCACTAGCTTACCTTTTTTTTTTTTCTTTTTTATGTGTTTCCTACTATGATCAAATTCTTTACACGTGAGCAGATAATAGGAGGATAGGTGGTGATTCCTCGATGGAAAGGGAATATCTTAAGTATGACGATAAATGTACACAATTTAGTAGTATAATATTAAATATTTGTATTATTCTTATTGGGAAAAAAAAGAAAAAATGTAATAAAAATAGTATTTACATTTGTCTGCTTGATGCATGGACTGTAGTTATTTTAGATATGTTATAGAATACTTGTGCATATAGGTGTGATACTTAGAATAAAGTTATTTATCTTTAGTAGATTATATTTTAGATATGTTATATTTTAAAATATATTCATATAATTAATAATTTACTAAAAGAAGGAATCCTAGTTTATAATTCTGCAAATAGGTGAGTTCTCTTAATCTCAATTCTTAAGGTTCTTAATTTGGGGGAAATGGGTGATTAAGTTAGATTCTTACAATTTATGATAATTAGTGGAATAATTAAGATGTTTTGATGCAAGTAGATAGTTGGTGTGCTTTTGGAACCTGGAAAATTTGTGGATAATCAAGTTTTGCTGGAATTGAGGTAAGAGAAGCTAATTACATTTTGATTATTTATGAATTAGGGATGAATTGAATTGTGAGTTGATTTTGTATGAATTGATGGTGTATTGTGTTGTATTTGATTCAATTGTTGAATTATTCTGTGTTATTGATATGCTGAGTGGAATGATGCGTAATTAGATTGAATGTGATTAGTTTAGAGTCGTGGGTTAAGCTTACAGTTGATTTTATTATTTTGGACGTCGAGTTTTTCGCTTGAGCGAAGGATTTTTCGCTCAAGCGAGTGACTTGGGACTACTCTCGGGTTGATTTTCGCTTGAGAGAGAATTTTGGTATATTTTTATTTAGAATTTTGGAAAATTGTCTTCACGAAAAGTTGTAGATATAGATGTTAGCTAACTAATGGCTTTTATTTCATATAAAACGGACGTGTGTAACTCAAGTTATGATTTTTTTAGTAATTAAAAGTCAAACTGTCTAGAATTATATTCGTTTTTAACTTGTGAACCGCTTTTGTCATATTTGTACTTTGAATTTGGAAAATTGTTCTTCATAAAAGTTTTAGCCCTGGATGTTATCTAACTAATGGATTTTATTTCACGTGAAAATAATATGTAGAACTTAAGTTATGAATTTTTGAGTGAATAAAAGTCATGCTGTCAAAATCTGAAGTTACTTGCTGGAGCAATTTCGCTTGAGCGAAAATACTCCCGCTTGAGCGAAAATAGAAATAAATTCTGTATCAATGATTGAATAAAGTATTGTGTTGTAAATGTGCTATGATTGTATGAAATTTTGTGGAATGATATTATTACAAGGGATTGAATGAGAAGAGAAATATGTATGAAATGTTATAATGTAATGAGAATGTTGATGTCAAATTTGTGTTTGAAAATGTGAGGAATATCGTTGGGACTATGATTAATAGAGATGTTGAGATTTGATGTTGTCTTAGATGTGGAGTGTTATTGATGTGTTGAATGAGTCAAGTCAAGTAGTCACGAAGGGGTGTTATTTGACATAGATTTAGTGTGTATGAGATTATCGAGACCTACTTGTAAGGAGGTATCCAGACTTCTAATGATATTCCTAGTCATATAGACTGAGGTATCATGTGGTGAGAGGTCGATGGAGGTTCCGCTTGCACTATTCCGTGGTGGCTTGGCTATTAGATATGTGCTTAGGAACTACCTTGTATGTGGTGCCTGAATGGGGATAAACGGATGTGATGTCCTGAGGTGAAAAAGACTCTGTAAGGGATAACGTTTATTGCCCGGTTACCGTTAAGCATAACAGGTGTTAGCCTCTGAGGTCAAGGATCTCATACGTTATTCGGATGAGTCTGTTTAGTTTTCTTTAGGTGTTTGATATGTTTGAATTTGGTGAAGTGTATGATTGTAATATGAATTATGTAACTTTTAAGAAGTAATAATGAAAGAGTTACTTTACTTTACTGATATGTAATGAATTAAATATAGAGAGATTATTCTTGGTTTATATTAGCTTACCCTTGCTTTTCTTTGTCTTGTGATTTTGTTGGACTGCGATGATCGTGTTTCAACAAGTGAGCATATATTTTTACAGGTAATCCTCCAAGAGGATGTGATTCTGATGATTTTGGATAACTATTTTTAATGTAAACTTTATATTGAAATGTAAATAGTTTTGATTTGCGAAAAAGAATATTATAAAATTTTTGAGAGCGTTTAATTGTTGTGTATACGAATTCTGTGGTGTGCAAAGTAAAATTTTTATATACTTCTATAAATCATGCGTTGTTAAATTCATTGTGTTTTTTTAGGAGCGTAATATTATTGATTTTTGGGTTCCTTACAATGTATTTCTTTTTAATAAGTGTAATTGTAGAAAAAAATTAAAACATATTTAAATGTTAGTTTTTATATATTAGAAGATTATGAAATATTCTAAAAGATAAGAAATTTAAAAATAAAAGAGATATCCAAAATATTTTTTTTCTAGTGAAGAAATAAGTTAAGATTTTTTTTTTTTACTATTATAATATATTAGTAAGTGCACAAATGTAATATATAAATATGAAATATATATATATATATATATATATAAGTTTTTTCTATTGGTTAGTTAGTTGATTTAATAATTTATAATGTTCTATTTTGATGTTAAAATATTAAAAAAATTTCAAGTTGAATGGTAGATATATACTAAAAAAAGGTTATAAACTCTGTTTTTTTAAGAAAAAAATATTGATAAGATTGACGAAATAAATTCTAATTTATCAAATTTAAATTTAATGAGTAATGTTGAAAACTTTTTAGCAACCTATTATGCAAACCGTATAACCTATATATATTAGTTAGTTTGACCCGTTATCTAAAATTGTTTACTCTATCACAAATATTGTGATGATCAAATAAATAAAGATTAGTTAAATTTTATAAATGAGATAAATATTTGAAAGTTAATAATAATTTGCTTAATTAATTAAGGTAACTGTCTTTCGATGATTGTTGTAAAGTGCTAATACCTTCCTTACACATAATTGATTTTAAATTCAAATTTGGTTTTTGAAGACCTCTTTATCTTTTAACGGGTTTTCGATGTTTCCTACCAAAAATATTGGTGGTGATTTTACCAATATTTCAAAACAATTTTTATTTGTTTCAAGCTTTTGCCTTCCCATCATGACTCCGGTTGTTTAGATGGCGACTCCATTGGAGATATTCGAGAGTCAAACCTAGTATAATTAATTAAGAATTTTTTTTAATTATTTATTTCAATTTTTTCTCTTTTCCATTTTTTATCTTATGTTGTAATTATTGAAATTGTAACATGTACATCCTAGGGTAGAAGACTTTTAACATATTATTATTATTTTATAGGTGGGGTAACTTAGGATGAGCTCGTTTCACCCACATCACTTACACTTTTACATACTTATGAGTGAGGTCCTATACCTGGACTTGAGTGCAACTTGAGATAGAAAAGAGGTTGAGTAGTGGTAATCTTCTAGATGTCAATCTTGTTTGGTTACCATGAAGATCTCACTTAGGGTTTGATATTTTCTTAGGTATTACCACATTTAGTAGTTTACTTATTATCCTTGGTAATGTTCTATGAAAATATCCTTGGTTTTGGGAACCCATTTAGAACTGTAGAACTACCCAATGGAAAGAGCACTTATCGTAAAAGGTCCAATGGTTAGAGAAGGGAAGGAAATTACTTAAGCTAATTTTTCCTAATTTCTTTCATTTTCATCACTTTTCAGATTTTTAAGCTCTCTCACTCTCTCTAAGCGCTCCACCATAATCTCTATTCATCATCTCAGCCCCTTTTTCTAAATTTCTTTTTTATTCTTCATCTGTTTTGAAATCTCAAGACACAGAAGGAAGATTTCAAGAAGGGGGACGTGTTTCACTAATTAATTCTACGTTTAGGTAAGCTTTCCAAACCAAAAAATGTTAGGATTCTTGATTAAGGGTTAATTTGGGGGATATGGGGAAAATTAGGAAATCTTGCCAATTCTTGCTAGGCAATGGTGGTACTTAGGGTATTTTGTGTTTTTAAATCCTTGGGAAAAACTCTTTACCACCTAGAATTCCTTTAGAACCTCAAGATCTTGCTGAATTGAAGGTAAGAAAAGCTAACTAGATTAAACCTCTTTAGATTTAGGGATTTATTAATATGTTGAATTGTTCTTGTGAAATTGATGGAGAATATGTTCTATATATGTTAAATTGAAATGAGTGATTGGTGGAAATTGTAGGAAATATGTATACGAACATTAGGATCATCACTTGATTTGATTTGAAATTTGGTTTAAATCTTGGTTCTCGAGATTGCTTGCATCAAGATTTTCGCTCAAGCGACTAACTCTAGGATATTATTTGGCATAAATTCAGTATGTATGGAATTATCGAGACCTACAGTTAAAGAGGTATTCAGACTTCAAACGGTGCCTTAGTCAAAAGAACCGAGATACCATGTAATGTGAGATCGATGGAGGTTTTAGTTGTACTATTCAGGAGTGGTTGTTGTCATCTGTTAGGTGCTTGGAATTCACCTTATCATGTGGCACCATAATGGGATAGACAGAGATTCGAAGTGAAAAAGACTTAGAATAGACAAGGTCTATGACACAATGATAGGTAAGTATGATAGATGTTAACCTCTGAAATTAAAAATTTCATATGATTATCCAAATGAGTTTGTTTAATATATTAAGTGTATGCAAATATTTGAAGGTGAGAAATTATTGTATTATGAACATGATTATGTGAATTACATGAATTAGTGATGAATTGAATTATTGAGTATGCTATGATATCTTTGACGGTTTTATATTTAAGTATGTTCTTATTTATATTAGCTTATCCTTATTATATTTGTGTTGTGAATTTTATTGTACTATTATGATCGTATTCTGTCACGGGAGCAAATGCTGTTATAAATGAATCTTTTAGGAGACTCTAACTTTGATGGATACGACTTATAATTTGTATACTGGTTTTGATTACATAATAAAAATATTTATAAATAAATGTCTTAAACAATATTACAAAATTAAATATAATTAATTACTTATTTCTACCATGTATTTGTCCGAATTTTATAAATTTTTAATATTTTTTACAAAGTATTAAAATTTAATTTAATTGCGATTTAAAATTATGAAATATGAAATAATTATTTTTAAATTTATTATAATATAAATTGTCTTAAAAGTTTTATTTACATTCGTTCTAACAACTAGATATTTTAACAACATTAATAATATTTTTAAATAAAATATTTACCAATAAATTTATATTAATAATATAACAGATTATAAATTTTATTAGGTAAATTGTGACAACATCTAATATATATATATATATATATATATATATGAATCATCAAAGCAACAGGCAGAGCTTGCGTCGACCTTTTATCTAATAAATGCTTCTCTTCCAGAAGTCGGGGTTTGTTACACGTATTAGCTCTAGAATTACTACGGTTATTCGAGTAGTAGATACCATCAAACAAACTATAACTGATTTAATGAGCCATTCGCAGTTTCACAGTCTGAATTAGTTCATACTTACACATGCATGGCTTAATCTTTGAGACAAGCATATGACTACTGGCAGGATCAACCAGGTAGTATCCGTTACTGATTGTGCGCCCGACACAGGCCGTGGCAACGTTGCACACGACAGGCACCGGGGCAAGCGTCATTCGTTTTGGGCAACCGATTTTTTTTAGGAACGCGACGGGTCATTTTGTTCTGACCCACGTTCACGGCATGCACCGCATCCAAAAGAACAGTCCCAACATGTGTGCCACGCTGAGCCATGGCGAGGCATGGCTTAGACGGACCACGTGTGAGACTTTAAGTTCTTCCAAGATCTCCGTGGAGAAATATGGATAGAAACACTTTTATCGAGCCACCCGAATACCGTTTGAAAGGTAGGCAACACAGGGACCGACAGAGCATAATCGCCCGAGGCACGGAGCCAACGGGTGAGAATGATGAGGATGCATGTCAAATATTCGATGCACGAGCATGGAGCCACCCGAAAAAAACATCCCTATTACCACTCACACGCCCTCACGTTCGCTAGACACAACACCAATAGACGGACCACCCCTGGCTTGCCGATGGCAAGCAAGCAAATGGAAACGTCACATGGCGCCGAGAGCCCGCATCGCTAGGCATGAAATAGAACACAATCCGAAAGGGGCATAGATGAAATAGAACACATGATGCGTTACATCCAAAATGGGTCGTGAGTACAAAATCCGCATGCTTACATGCCTCGGGCAATGATGCGTTGTTGCATGCTCTGGTCGGGACCGACCGAGACTCCACATGCTTATATGCCATAGGGCAAGGATGTGTTGTTGTTGGAACAAGCCCCAACCATATGACCACCTGCTCTAGTCGGCGGATCGACTGAGACTCCACATACTTAGATGCCATAGGGCAAGGATGCGTTGTTGCGTGCTCCAGTCGGGACCGACCGAGGCTCCACATGCTTATATGCCATAGGGCAAGGATGTGTTGTTGTTGGAGCAAGCCCCAACCATATGACCACCTGCTCTAGTCGGCGGATCGATCGAGACTCCGCATACTTATATGCCATAGGGCAAGGATGCATTGTTGCGTGCTCCGGTCGGGACCGACCGAGGCTCCACATGCTTATATGTCATAGGGCAAGGATGTGTTGTTGATGGGGCAAGCCCCAACCATATGACCAAGTCGAGATCAACTGAGTCGGTAGATCGATCGACCCAGACTCCGCATACTTATATGCCATAGGGCAAATATGCGTTGTTGCGTGCTCCGGTCGGGACCGACCGAGGCTCCACATGCTTATATGCCATAGGGCAAGGATGGTGTTGTTCTTGGAGCAAGCCCCAACCATATGACCACCTGCTCTAGTCGGCGGATCGACCGAGACTCCGTATGTAACGAACCAAAAATATACCTATTTTACATCTATAACGGAATAAAATCTACCCATTAATTATTAATAATTTCAAAATATCATGAAATATAAAACGTCTAAACACATAGAATATTCACTTTATTCAAGTTTATCAATTGAAAATAAAAAGTCTTTTACAAATTCTCATAATAAATTGAAAGTTGCAAAATTTATTCTTCAGCACAAAATTAGTTCCTCCTTAAGCAAAACTTGAAGCTATTGTTTAATTTTCACCTGCATTGCTATCTGCTCCCGTGTAACGACACGATCATCGCAGTATCAACAAAACCACAAACACAAACAAAAAGGGTAAGCTAATTTAAACAAAACCAATCAAAATATATATAATTCATAATCTCATCCTCACAATCCTTTATCTAAATATATTCAACTATTCAAACAATCATAGTCATTCTCAATCACACACATTCATCACACTCACTCATTCACAACACCTAATATTCTAGATAGACTCTTCCGAAAAATTATATGAAACTCTTGACCTCTGAGGCTAGCACCTGGACATGTTTCCTTGGTTACCGGGCCATAGACTAACCCTAAGAGTCTTTTTCACCTTCGGATTCTCCTGCCTATTCCCTTTTTCTGGTACCGACACGCCAGGGT
The DNA here is from genome assembly GCA_016859785.1 of Macrotyloma uniflorum. Lineage (NCBI taxonomy): Eukaryota > Viridiplantae > Streptophyta > Magnoliopsida > Fabales > Fabaceae > Macrotyloma > Macrotyloma uniflorum. The sequence continues at coordinate 238,032 of BDMB01000137.1, forward strand.
AACCCCTACATACACATATCAAAGAACTGATGGCTCAATCCACCCAGTGATAAGTGCAGTAGAAGTCTCCATCGACCTCTCACCACATGGTACTCATGTCTACATGACTAGAATACCATTAGAAGTCTGGATACCCCATCTGATCTCTCTAGATTTTCATATGTATACTAAAGCTATACCAAATAGTACCCCTTGGTAACTATCTGGCCTACACACAAAAAGCACACAACCAATCCAAGAATTATACAACATATCAAACCAATCTCATGAACATCAATCAATGTCAATTTTATTTACATTGGCTCCCTACCATCACAATTTTCTTGACACCACTACCATCAACATAATTCCTTGGCACCTTTGCCATCACAATTCTTATGACCTTAGTCACAATTCACAAAAACAAAATTCACATAATCATCACAAATATCATCTCACAATCAAATTTCAATCACAATACATCACCAAATCACACATTACATAACTCAATAATTTAATTATAACCTTTTATCACATTTCACACACACACACACACACACACACACACATATATATATATATATATATATCATTTTTTGTTAATATAGATTAGAACATGAATGATTATCCAAAAAAATATAAACTTTCGCTCAAATAAAAAATACTTTCGAAAACATTTCGTTCATCCTCACAGCATGACCTTTATTCACTAAAAAATTCATAACTTAAGTTCTACATATTATTTTCATGTGAAATAAAATCCATTAGTTAGATAACATCCAGGGCTAAAACTTTTATGAAGGACACTTTTCCAAATTCAAAGTAAAAATATGTAAAAAGTGGTTAACAAGTTAAAAACGAATATAATTCTAGACAGCTTGACCTTTAATTACTAAAAAAATCATAACTTGAGTTACACACGTCCGTTTTATATGAAATAAAAGCCATTAGTTAGCTAACATCTATATATACAACTTTTATGAAGACAATTTTCCGAAATTCTAAATAAAAATATACTAAAATTCTCGCTCAAGCGAGGCTCTTCTCGCTTAAGCGAAAATCAACCCGAGAATAGTCCCAAGGTCACTCGCTTTCGCTCAAGCGAAACATTCGACGTCCAGAGTAACAAAATTATCATTAAGCTTAATTCTCAATCCTAATTCAATCACATTCAATCTAATTATGCACGCATCATCTCATTTAATCAAACACCAATACCGAATAATTCAACAGTTTAATCAATAACGACACAATTACACCATTAATTTATACAAAGTCAACTAATAATTCAGTTCATCCCTAATTCATAAATAATCAAAATATAATTAGCTTCCCTTACCTTTAAAGGATCTAAAAAAGAAATTCTATTCGAATAGAATTAATCTACTCTTCACGCTCTTTCCCCCGGTATTCTCGGATTTTCAAAGAGATAAGAATTGAAGGAGAATTCTTAGAATTGAGATGAATTGGAGAGAAGAAAATTAGGGTTTTCTAAAAACAAGAGTGAAAAATCAGAGGATTAAGGTTAAATAAACTATTTATAATCTCTCCCCTTTCTAAGTAATTGGGCTTAGGGTTTACTCAAAATTGGGCTCTGACAATCTCCCCAACATCAAGAATTTTGGTCCTCGAAAATTATAATCATCATCAAAGAGAAAAGGATAATATCTGGCTTTTATAATCTCCCCAACAACAAGAATTTTCGTCCTCGAAAATTATACTCATAATCAAAGAGAAAGGGATATGATGCTCTCATCTCATCTTCCAACTCCCAAGTAGAAGCACAGTTAGGGTATTTCATAATACCTTCACCATAAATGACAATTTTATTTGCACAATTCAACAAGACATGGTTGAAAGATAACCAGTCAACACCAAAATAATATCAAGTTGACTAAGAGACAAAAAGAATTAAGTCAACTACACAAAACACTTATCATACCACAAAATATTCCACAAAAACTCAAAGTGCACATAAAAATATATGGTAAGCACACATAACAAGCAAACCCATCACATTAACATAAGCACTTGACACAACGAAGTATGTTACTCCACAATCAAATAACACTTTATGCTTTCTATCACGAAAGGAACACAAACTTTTCACCAAACAATAAGAATTTTAACATTATAAGAGGGAAAATAATCTTTGACCGAGTCTTGAGTGTGCACCCTCAATACTCTATCAAGTTTATTTTCTTCTTTAAAATACTCATCCAACAAGGTAAACACAATATCCTAGGTCACTCTAAGGGTGTACAATTTATTGCATCATAACCTAGCAAACAGACCCACTACCCAAGCTTACTACACAGGAACTTATGCTCTAATACCATTATTGTAACGAACCAAAAAATACCTATTTTACATCTATAACGGAATAAAATCTACCCATTAATTATTAATAATTTCAAAATATCATGAAATATAAAATGTCTAAATACATAGAATATTCACTTTATTCAAGTTTATCAATTGAAAATAAAAAGTCTTTACAAATACTCATAATAAATTGAAAGTTGCAAAATTTATTCTTCAGCACAAAATTAGTTCTTCCTTAAGCAAAACTTGAAGCTATTGTTTAACTTTCACCTGCATTGCTATCTGCTCCCGTGTAACGACACGATCATCACAATATCAACAAAACCACAAACACAAACAAAAAGGGTAAGCTAATGTAAACAAAACCAATGAAAATATATATCATTCATAATCTCATCCTCACAATCCTTTATCTAAATATATTCAACTATTCAAACCATCATAGTCATTCTCAATCACACACATTCATCACACTCACTCATTCACAACACCTAATATTCTAGACCGACTCTTCCGGAAAATTATATGAAACTCTTGACCTCTAAGGATAGCACCTGGACATGTTTCCTTGGTTACCGGGCCATAGACTAACCCTAAGAGTCTTTTTCACCTCCGGATTTTCCTGCCTATTTCCTTTTTTTGGTACCGACACGCCAGGGTAACCCCTACATACACGTATTAAAGAACTGATGGCTTAATCCACCCAGTGATAAGTGCAGTAGAAGTCTCCATCGACCTCTCACCACATGGTACTCATGTCTACATGACTAGAATACCATTAGAAGTCTGGATACCCCATCTGATATCTCTAGATTTTCATATGTACACTAAAGCTATACCAAATAGTACCCCGTGGTAACTATCTGGCCTACACACAAAAAGCACACAACCAATCCAAGAATTATACAACATATCAAACCAATCTCATGAACATCAATCAATGTCAATTTTATTTACATTGGCTCCCTGCCATCTCAATTTTCTTGGCACCACTGCCATCAACACAATTCCTTGGCACCTTTGCCATCACAATTCTTATGACCTCAATCACAATTCACAAAAACAAAATTCACATAATCATCACAAATATCATCTCACAATCAAATTTCAATCACAATACATCACCAAATCACACATTACATAACTCAATAATTTAATTATAACCTTTTATCAAATTTCACACATGTATATATTTTTTGTTAATATAGATTAGAACATGAATGATTATCCAAAAAAATATAAACTTTCGCTCAAATAAAAAATACTTTCGAAAACGTTTCGTTCATCCTTACAGCATGACCTTTATTCACTAAAAAATTCATAACTTAAGTTCTACATATTATTTTCATGTGAAATAAAATCCATTAGTTAGATAACATCCAGGGCTAAAACGTTTATGAAGGACACTTTTCCAAATTCAAAGTAAAAATATGTAAAAAGGGGTTAACAAGTTAAAAACGAATATAATTCTAGACAGCTTGACCTTTAATTACTAAAAAAATCATAACTTGAGTTACACACGTCCGTTTTATATGAAATAAAAGCCATTAGTTAGCTAACATCTATATCTACAACTTTCATGAAGAAAATTTTCCGAAATTATAAATAAAAATATACTAAAATTCTCGCTCAAGCGAGGCTCTCCTCGCTTAAGCGAAAATCAACCCGAGAGTAGTCCTAGGGTCACTCGCTTGCGCTCAAGTGAAACATTCGACGTCCAGAGTAACAAAATTATCATTAAGCTTAATTCTCAAACCTAATTCAATCACATTCAATCTAATTACGCACGCATCATCTCATTTAATCAAACACCAATACCGAATAACTCAACAGTTTAATCAATAACGACACAATTACACCATTAATTCATACAAAGTCAACTAATAATTCAATTCATCCCTAATTCATAAATAATCAAAATATAATTAGATTTCCTTACCTTTAAAGGATCTCAAAAAGAAATTCTATTCGAATAGAATTAATCTACTCTTCACGCTCTTTCCCCCGGTGTTATCAGATTTTCAAAGAGATAAAAATTAAAGGAGAATTCTTAGAATTGAGATGAATTGGAGAGAAGGAAATTAGGGTTTTCTAAAAACAAGAGTGAAAAATCAGAGGATTAGGGTTAAATAAACTATTGATAATCTCTCCCCTTTCTAAGTAATTGGGCTTAGGGTTTACTCAAAATTGGGCTCTGACAATCTCTCCAACATCAAGAATTTTGGTCCTCGAAAATTATAATCATCATCAAAGAGAAAAGGATAATATCTAGCTTTTACACCGCATACTTATATGCCATAGGGCAAGGATGCGTTGTTGCATGCTCTGGTCGGGACCGACCGAGGCTCCACATGCTTATATGCCATAGGGCAAGGATGTGTTGTTGATGGGGCAAGCCCCAACCATATGACCAAGTCGAGATCAACCGAGTCGGTAGATCGATTGACCGAGTTTCCGCACCAAGGTGCGTTGTGCGAGTCTTCCCCTTGTTGGGTTACCAAGGTTAGAAACCTACTCACTATCGTGACTCTTCCAACACCTCAACAAAAAACAATGCTACCTAGGATCCTTAAAATATCGAAAGGCACCAAATCGGACCCTATTAAGCACCGTTCATGCATCGTCGATGTCAAAATAAGCCACATAATGAAGCCCTCAAGTTTCCGAGGGTCAGGCAAAAAATTGGCCAATCGGCCGAACTTGGCCGATTTCGGTTGACATTCGACCATGGGTAAGAGGGATGGGAGGAATTTCACCAACCATTGCCACGGAGACACTACACTAGACCAAGAGGCACTAGAGAGAATCCCCGTGATCAGGCCCTGACCGACCATTGTGGGCATGGTTGGGTCAAGGAGCACCTCCCCCTTATAATAGGCTAATATGCCATTACCAAATTTGTACAAGTAGATATACTTTTTGTGAGTAGACATAAGTCCAAAATTGGACCTCGAAATTGAATTTTGATGTGATTTTTTGCAGTATTCCTTAGAAAAATCATATCTCTTGGTCCCCCAAAAATCAGGATTTAATATCAAATGGACATTTTTTTTTTTTCAAAGTGCCAAAATCCGTAAAATCAGAAAAAATAAAAACATGTATCTAGACTTCGAATTTTGATGCGATTTTTTTGCAGAGAATTAAATAATATTATAGTAGAGGTGCCCACCAAATTTCAGCTCAATTGGATAAGGGATTGAATTTATATGAATTTTTATGTAAAACGGTGAAAATTCAAAAATATAAAAAAATTATAAAATGAATATATTTTGTCCTGGGTCTTTCCCAGTATCATGGGGGATTTAATTGAAGTCCATTAGAGTGAAGAATTCTAAATTGGAATGAGTAAAAAAAAATTGACCCATAACACCAAAATCTGACCGAGCCAGAAATTTCCCTGGCTCGGTCAGAAAATTTCTGACCCGGCCAGAAACCATAGCCATTTGGTCAACTACAATTTTTAAACCTCAAAATAAAAAACTAATTGCATTTCACTCAACCAACCATACATTTCCTGCATACCATTTGATTTTTGACCGAGAAAAGTTCATCCATTTGCCCTCTGACCGAGAAGCGTCCTTTTTGGTGTGTTTTTAGCTCGGTCAAAACCATTTTTATGCATTTTCACTTAACCATTAACATTTTCAATCGGTCAAGAATTTGCTACCATCCATTATTCATCCATTTGATCATTTGTGTCCAGCCGAAATTTCAAAATCATAAATAGTTTTTTCTCTGACCGAGAACCCTCCTTTTAGGTGCGTTTTCGGCTCGGTGAGAACCATTTTCATGAATTTTCATCTAACCATTAACATTTTCACTCGGTCAAGAATTTGCAAACATCCATTATTCATCCATTTGATCATTTGTGTCCAGCCAGAATTTCAAAATCATGAATAGTTTTGCCTCTGACCGAAAACCTTCCTTTTTGGTGTATTTTCGGCTCGGTCAGAACCATTTTCATGCATTTTCACCTAACCATTAACATTTTCACTCGGTCAAGAATTTGCCAGCATCCATTATTCATCCATTTGATAATTTGTGACCAGCCAGAATTTCAAAATCATAAATAGTTTTATCTTTGACCGAGAACCCTCGTTTTTGGTGCGTTTTCCGTTCGGTCAGAACCTTTTTAATGGATTTTCACTTAACCATTAACATTTTCACTTGGTCAAGAATTTGCCAGCATCCATTATTCATCCATTTAATCATTTGTGTCCAGCCAAAATTCCAAAATCATAAATAGTTTTGTCTCTGACCGAGAACCCTCATTTTTGGTGCGTTTTCGGCTCGGTCAGAACCATTTTCATGCATTTTCACATAAACATTAACATTTTCACTCGGTCAAGAATTTGCCAACACCCATTATTCATCCATTTGATCATTTGTGTCCAGCCAGAATTTCAAAATCATAAATAGTTTTGTGTCTAACCGAGAATCCTCCTTTTTGGTGTGTTTTCGGCTCGGTCAGAACCATTTTCATGCATTTTCACTTTACCATTAACATTTTCACTCAGTCAAGAATTTTCCAGCATCCATTATTCATCCATTTGATCATTTGTGTCCAGCCAAAATTTCAAAATCAGAAATAGTTTTGTCTCTAACCGAGAACCCTCCTTTTTGGTGCGTTTTCGACTCGGTTAGAACCATTTTCATGAATTTTCATCTAACCATTAACATTTTCACTCGGTCAAGAATTTGCCAACATCCATTATTCATCCATTTGATCATTTGTGTCCAGCCAGAATTTAAAAATCATAAATAGTTTTGCCTCTAATTGAGAACCTTCCTTTTTCGTGCGTTTTCGGCTCGGTCAGAACCATTTTCATGCATTTTCAATTAATCATTAACATTTTCACTCGGTTAAGAATTTGCCAGCATTCATTATTCATCCATTTTATTATTTATGTCCAGCCAGAATTTCAAAATAATAAATAGTTTTGTCTCTAAATGAGAACCCTTCTTTTTGGTGCGTTTTCGGCTCAGTAAGAACAATTTTCATGCATTTTCACTTAACTATTAACATTTTCACTCAGTCAAGAATTTGCCAGCATCCATTATTCATCCATTTGATCATTTGTGTCAAGCCAGAATTTCAAAATCATAAATAGTTTTGTCTCTGACCGAAAAACCTCCTTTTTGGTGCATTTTCCGCTCGGTCAGAACCATTTTCATGCATTCTCAACTAACCATTAACATTTTCACTGGGTCAAGAATTTGCTAGCATACATTATTCATCCATTTGATCATTTGTGTCCAGCCAGAATTTTAAAATCAGAAATAGTTTTGTCTCTGACTGAGAACCCTCCTTTTTGGTACATTTTCGGCTCGGTCAGAACCATTTTCATGCATTTAGACTTAACCATTAACATTTTCACTCGGTCAAGAGTTTTCCACAATCCATTATTCATCAATTTGATAATTTCTGTCAAGCCAGAATTTCAAAATCATAAATAGTTATGTCTCTGACTGAGAAGCCTCCTTTTTGATGTGTTTTCGGCTCGGTTAGAACCATTTTCAAGATTTTCACCTAACCATTAACATTCTCACTCGGTCAAGAATTTGCCAACATCCATTATTCATCCATTTAATCATTTGTGTCCAGCCAGAATTTCAAAATCATAAATTGTTTTTTCTCTGACCGAGAACCCTCCTTTTTTGTGCGTTTTCGGCTCGGTCAGAACCATTTTCATGCATTTTCAATTAACCATTAACATTTTCACTAGGTCAAGAATTTTCCAGCATCCATTATTCATCCATTTGATTATTTGTGTCCAGCCAGAATTTCAAAATCATAAATAGTTTTGTCTCTGACCGAGAACCTTCCTTTATGATGCATTTTCGGCTCGGTCAGAACCATTTTCATGCATTTTCACCTAACCATTAACATTTTCACTCGGTCAAGAATTTGCCAGCATCCATTATTCATCCATTTGATAATTTCTTTCTAGCCAGAATTTCAAAATCATAAATCGTTTTGTCTCTGACCGAGAACCCTCCTTTTTTGTGCGTTTTCCACTCGGTTAGAACTATTTACATGCATTTTCACGTAACCATTAACATTTTCACTCGGTCAAGAATTTTCCAGCATCCATTATTCATCCATTTAATCATTTGTGTCCAGCAAAATTTCAAAATCATAAATAGTTTTGTCTCTGACCGAGAACCCTCATTTTTAGTGCGTTTTCGGCTAGGTCAGAACCATTTTCATGCATTTTCACTTAACCATTAACATTTTCACTTGGTCAAGAATTTGCCAGCATCCATTATTCATCCATTTGATCATTTGTGTCCAGCCAGAATTTCAAAATCATAAATAGTTTTGTGTTTGACCGAGAACCCTCCTTTTTTGTCCGTTTTCGGCCCGGTCAGAACAATTTTCATGCATTTTCACTTAACCATTAACATTTTCACTCGGTCAAGAATTTTGTAGCATGCATTATTCATCCATTTGATCATTTGTGTCTAGCAAAAATTTCAAAATCATAAATAGTTTTGTCTCTGACCCAAAACCCTCCTTTTTGTTCGTTTTCGGCTCGGTCAGAACCATTTTCATGCATTTTCACTTAACCATTAACATTTTCACTCGATCAAGAATTTCCGAACATCCATTGTTCATCCATTTAATCATTTGTGTGCAGCCAGAATTTCAAAATCATAAATAGTTTTTTCTCTGACCGAGAACCCTCCTTTTTTGTGCGTTTTCGGCTCGGTCATAACAATTTTCATGCATTTTGAATTAACCATTCACATTTTCACTCGGTCAAGAATTTTCCAGCATCCATTATTCATCCATTTGATTATTTATGTCCAGCCAAAATTTAAAAATCATAAATAGTTTCGCCTCTGACCGACAAACTTCCTTTTTGGTGCATATTCAGCTCGGTCAGAACCATTTTCATGCATTTTCACCTAACCATTAACATTTTCACTCGGTCAAGAATTTGCCAGAATCCTTTATTCATCCATTTGATAATTTCTTTCCAGCCAGAATTTCAAAATCATAAATAGTTTTGTCTCTGACCGAGAACCCTCCTTTTTGGTGCGTTTTCCGCTTGGTCAGAACCATTTTCATGCATTTTCACTTAACCATTAACATTTTCACTCGGTCAAGAATTTGCCAACATCCATTATTTATCCATTTAATCATTTGTGTCCAGCCAGAATTTCAAAATCAGAAATAGTTTTGTCTCTGACCGAGAACCCTCCTTTTTGGTGCGTTTTCCGCTCGGTTAGAACCATTTTCATGCATTTTCACGTAACCATTAACATTTTCACTCGGTCAAGAATTTGCCAGCATCCATTAATTATCCATTTAATCATTTGTGTTCAGCCAAAATTTCAAAATCATAAATGGTTTTGTCTCTGACCGAGAACCCTCCTTTTTGGTGCGTTTTCGGCTCGGTCAGAACCATTTTCATGCATTTTCACTTAACCATTTACATTTTCACTCGGTTAAGAATTTTCCAGCATCCATTATTTATCCATTTGATCATTTGTGTCTAGCCAAAATTTCAAAATCATAAATAGTTTTGTTTCTGACCGAGAACATTCCTTTTTGGTGCGTTTTCGGCTCGGTTAGAACCATTTTCATGCATTTTCACTTAACCATTAACATTTTCACTTGGTCAAGAATTTGCCAGCATCCATTATTCATCCATTTGATCATTTGTGTCCAGCCAGAATTTCAAAATCATAAATAGTTTTGTGTCTGACCGAGAACCCTCCTTTTTGGTGCGTTTTCGGCACGGTCAGAACCATTTACATGCATTTTCACTTAACCATTAACATTTTCACTCGGTCAAGAATTTTCCAGCATCCATTATTTATCCATTTGATCATTGGTGTCCAGCCAACATTTCAAAATCATAAATAGTTTTGTTTCTGACCGAGAAGATTCCTTTTTGGTGCGTTTTCGGCTCAGTCAGAACCATTTTCATGCATTTTCACTTAACCATTAACATTTTCACTCGGTCAAGAAAGTTCCAGCATCCATTATTCATCCATTTGATCATTTTTGTCCAGCCAGAATTCAAAAATCATAAGTAGTTTTGTCTCTGACCGAGAACCCTCCTTTTTTGGTGCAATTTCGGCTCGGTCAGAACCATTTTCATGCATTTTCACTTAACCATTAACATTTTCACTTGGTCAAGAATTTTCCAGCATCCATTATTCATCCATTTGATAATTTCTGTCCAGCCAGAATTTCAAAATCATAAATAGTTTTGTCTCTGTTCGAGAACCTTCCTTTTTCGTGCATTTTCGGCTCGGTTAGAACCATTTTCATGCATTTTCATCTAACCGTTAACATTTTCACTCGGTCAAGAATTTGACAGCATCCATTATTCATCCATTTTACTATTGTGTCCAGCCAGAATTTGAAAATAATAAATAGTTTTTTCTCTGACTCAGAACCCTTCTTTTTGGTGCATTTTCGGCTCGGTCAGAACAATTTTCATGCATTTTCATTTAACCATTAACAATTTCACTTGGTCAAGAATTTGCCAGCATCCATTATTTATCCATTTGATCATTTGTGTCCAGCCAGAATTTCAAAATCATAAATAGTTTTGTCTCTGACCGAGAACCTTCCTTGTTGGTACATTTTCTGCTCGGTCAGAACCACTTTCATCCATTTTCACTTAATCATTAACATTTTCACTCTGTCAAGAAATTTCCAGCATCCATTATTCATCCATTTGATCATTTGCGTGCATCCAGAATTTCAGAATCATAATAGTTTTGTTTCTGACCGAGTACCCTCCTTTTTGGTCCGTTTTCGGCTCGGTCAGAACCATTTTCATGCATTTTCACTTAACCATTAACATTTTCACTTGGTCAATAATTTTCCAGCATCGATTATTCATCCATTTGATAATTTTTGTCCAGCCAGAATTTCAAAATCATGAATAATTTGGTCTCTAACTGAGAACCCTCCTTTTTGGTGTGTTTTCGGATCGGTCAGAACCATTTTATTGCATTTTCAATTAACCATTAACATTTTCACTCGGTCAAGAATTTGCCAGCATCCATTATTCATTGATTTGATCATTTGTGTCCAGCCAGAATTTCAAAATCATAAATAGTTTTGCCTCTGACCGAGAACCGTCCTTTTTGGTGCATTTTCGGCTCGAGCAGAACCATTTTCATGTATTTTCACCTAACCATTAACATTTTCACTCGGTTAAGAATTTGCGTGCATCCATTATTCATCCATTTTCTTATTTGTGTCCAGCCAGAATTTCAAAATAATAAATAGTTTTGTCTCTGACTAAGAACCCTCCTTTTCGCTGCGTTTTCGGCTCGTCCAGAACCATTTTAATGCATTTTCACTTAACCATTAACATTTTCACTCGGTCAAGAATTTGCCAGCATCCATTATGCATCCGTTTGATCCTTTGTGTCCAGTCAGAATTTCAAAATCATAAAAAGTTTTGTCTCTGACCGAGAACCCTCCTTTTTGGTGTGTTTTCGGCTCGGTCAGAACCATTTTCATGCATTTTCACTTAACCATCAACATTTTCACACGGTCAAGAATTTTCCAGCATCCACCGAGAACCCTCCTTTTTGGTGCGTTTTCGACTCGGTTAGAACCATTTTCATGCATTTTCACTTAATCATTAACATTTTCACTCGGTCAAGAATTTGCCAGCATCCATTATTCATCCATTTAATCATTTGTTTCCACCAAAAATTTCAAAATCATAAATAGTTTTGTCTCTGACCGAGAACTCTCCTTTTTGGTGCGTTTTCGGCTCGGTCAGAACCATTTTCATCCATTTTCAATTAACAATTAAAATTTTCACTCGGTCAAGAAATTGCCAGCATCCATTATTCATCCATTTGAGCATTTGCGTCCAGCCAGAATTTCAAAATCATAAATAGTTTTGCCTCTGACCGAGAACCTTCCTTTTTCGTGCATTGTCGGCTCGGTCAGAACCATTTTCATGCATTTTCACCTAACCATTAACATTTTCACTCGGTCAAGAATTTGCCAAGATCCATTATTCATCCATTTTATTATTTGTGTCTACCCAGAATTTCAATATAATAAATAGTTTAGTCTCTGACTGAGAACCCTCCTTTTTGGTGCTTTTTCGGGTCGGTTAGAACCGTTTTCATGCATTTTCAGTTAACCATTAACATTTTCACTCTGTCAAGAAATTTCCAGCATCCATTATTCATCCATTTGATCATTTGCGTCCAGCCAGAATTTCAAAATCATAAATAGTTTGTTTCTGACCGAGAACCCTCCTTTTTGGTCCGTTTTCGGCTCGGTCAGAACCATTTTCATGCATTTTCACTTAACCATTAACATTTTCACTTGGTCAATAATTTTCCAGCATCCATTATTCATCCATTTGATTTTCGGTCCAGCCAGAATTTCAAAATCATGAATAGTTTTGTCTGTAACTGAGAACCCTCCTTTTTGGTGCGTTTTTTGCTCGGTTAGAATCATTTTAAAGCCTTTTCACTTAACCATTAACATTTTCACTCGGTCAAGAATTTGCTAACATCTATTATTCATCGATTTGATCATTTGTGTCCAGCCAAAATTTCAAAATCATAAATAGTTTTGCCTCTGACCGAGAACCGTCCTTTTTGGTGCATTTTCGGCTCAGTCAGAACCATTTTCATGCATTTTCACCTAACCATTAACATTTTCACTCGGTCAAGAATTTGCTTGCATCCATTATTCATCCACTTTATTATTTGTGTCCAGCCAGAATTTCAAAATAATAAATAGTTTTGTCTCTGACTGAGAACCCTCCTTTTTGCTGCGTTTTCGGCTCGGGCAGAACCATTTTCATGCATTTTCACTTAACCATTAACATTTTCACTCAGTCAAGAATTTTCCAGCATCCATTATTCATCAATTTGATAATATCTGTCCAGCCAGAGTTTCAAAATCATAAATAATTTTGTCTCTGACCGAGAACCCTCCTTTTTGGTGCGTTTTTGGCTTGGTTAGAACCATTTTCATGCATTTTCACTTAACCATTAACCTTTTCACTAGGTCAAGACATTGCCAACATCCATTATTCATCCATTTGATTATTTGGGTCCAGCTAGAATTTAAAAATCATAAATAGTTTTGTCTCTGACCGAGAACACTCCTTTTTGGTGCATTTTCGGCTCGGTCAGAACCATTTTCATGCATTTTCACTTAACCATTAACATTTTCACTCGGTCAAGAATTTTGCAGTATCCATTATTCATCCATTTGATCATTTGTGTCCAGCCAGAATTTCAAAATCATAAATAGTTTTGTTTCTGACCGAGAACCCTCCTTTTTGGTGCGTTTTCGGCTCGGTTACAACCATTTTCATGCATTTTCACTTAACCATTAACATTTTCACTCGGTCAAGAAATTGCCAGCATCCATTAGTCATCCATTTGAGCATTTGTGTGCAGCCAGAATTTCAAAATCATAAATAGTTTTGCCTCTGACCGAGAACCTTCCTTTTTTGTGCAGTTTCGGCTCGGTCAGAACCACTTTCATGCATTTTCACCTAACCATTAACATTTTCACTCGGTCAAGAATTTGCCAGCATCCATTATTCATCCATTTAATCATTTGTGTCCAGCCAAAATTTGAAAATCATAAATAGTTTTTTCTCTGACCGAGAACCCTTTTTTTTGGTGCCTTTTCGCCTCGGTCAGAACCATTTTCATGCATTCTAACTTAACCATTAACATTTTCACTCGGTCAAGAATTTGCCAGCATCCATTATTCATCCATTTAATTATTTGTGTCCAGCCAAAATTTCAAAATCATAAATAGTTTTGTCTCTGACTGAGCACCTTCCTTTTTCGTGCATTTTCGGCTCGGTTAGAACCATTTTCATGCATTTTCATCTAACCATTAACATTTTCACTCGGTCAAGAATTTGCCAGCATCCATTATTCATCCATTTTACTATTGTGTCCAGGCAGAATTTGAAAATAATGAATAGTTTTGTCTCTGACTGAGAACCCTCCTTTTTGGTTCGTTTTCGGCTCGGTCCGAACAATTTTCATGCTTTTTCACTTAACCATTAACATATTCACTCGGTCAAGAATTTGCCAGCATCCATTATTTATCCATTTGATCATTTGTGTCCAGCCAGAATTTCAAAATCATAAATAGTTTTGTCTCTGACCGAGAACCCTCCTTTTTAGGGCATTTTCGGCTCGGTCAGAACCACTTTCATGCCTTTTCCGTTAACCATTAACATTTTCACTCGATCAAGAAATTTCCAGCATCCATTATTCATCCTTTTGATCATTTGCGTCCAGCCAGAATTTCAAAATCATAAATAGTTTTGTTGCTGACCGAGAACCCTCATTTTTGCTCCGTTTTCGGCTCGGTCAGAACCATTTGCATGCATTTTCACTTAACCATTAACATTTTCACTTGGTAAACAATTTTCAAGCATCCATTATTCATCCATTTGATAATTTCTGTCTAGCCAGAATTTCAAAATCATGAATAGTTTTGTCTCTAACTGAGAACCCTCCTTTTTGGTGCGTTTTCTGCTCGGTTAGAATCATTGTCATGCATTTTCACTTAACCATTAACATTTTCACTCGGTCAAGAATTTGCCAACATCCATTATTCATCCATTTAATTATTTGTGTCCAGCCATAATTTCAAAATCATAAATACTTTTGTCTCTGACCGAGAACCCTCCTTTTTGGTGCGTTTTTGGCTCGGTCAGAACCATTTTTATGCATTTTCAATTAACCATTAACATTTTCACTGGGTCAGGAATTTGCCAGCATCCATTATTCATCGATTTGATCATTTGTGTCCAGCCAGAATTTCAAAATCATAAATAGTTTTGCCTCTGACCGAAAACCGTCCTTTTTGGTGCATTTTTGGCTCGGTCAGAACCATCTTCATGCATTTTCACGTAACCATTAAGATTTTGATTCGGTCAAGAATTTGCCAGCATCCATTATTCATCCATTTTATTATTTGTGTTCAGTCAGAATTTCAAAATAATAAATAGTTTTGTCTCTGACCGAGAACCCTCCTTTTTGGTGCATTTTCCGCTCGGTCAGAACCATTTTCATGCATTTACACTTAACCATCAACATTTTCACTCGGTCAAGAATTTTCCAGCATTCATTATTCATCCATTTGATAATCTTTGTCTTTCCAGAATTTCAAAATCATAAATAGTTTTGTGTCTGACTGAGAACCCTCCTTTTTGGTGCATTTTTTGCTCGGTTAGAACCATTTTAATGCATTATCACTTAACCAATAACATTTTCACTTGGTCAAGAATTTGCCAACATCCATTATTCATCCATTTAATCATTTGTATCAAGCCAGAAGTTCAAAATCATAAATTCTTTTGTCTCTGACCGAGAACCCTCGTTTTGGGTGCGTTTTCGGCTCGGTCAGAACTATTTTCATGCATTTTTACTTAACCATTAACATTTTCACTTGGTCATGATTTTTCCAGCATCCATTATTCATCCATTTTATCATTTGTGTCCAGCCAGAATTTCAAAATCATAAATAGTTTTGTCTTTGACCGAGAACCCTCCTTTTTGGTGCGTTTTCGTCTCGATCTGAACCATTTTAATGCATTTTCAATTAACCATTAACATTGTCACTCGGTCAAGAATTTTTCAGCATCCATTATTCATCCATTTGATAATTTTTGTCCAACCAGAATTTAAAAATCATAAATAGTTTTGTCTCTGACTAAGAACCCTCTTTTTTGGTGCTTTTTCGGCTCGGTAGAACCATTTTCATGCATTTTCACTTAACCATTAACATTTTCACTCGGTCAAGAATTTGCCAGCATCCATTATTGATCCATTTAATCATTTGTGTCAAGCCAAAATTTCAAAATCATAAATAGATTTGTCTCTGACTGAGAACCCTCATTTTTGGTTCGTTTTCGGCTCGGTCAGAACCATTTTCATGCATTTTCACTTAACCGTTAACATTTTCACACGGTCAAGAATTTGCCAGCATCCATTATTCATCCATTTGATCATTTGTGTCAAGTCAGAATTTCAAAATCATAAATAGTTTTGTGTTTGACCGAGAACCCTCCTTTTTGGTGTGTTTTCAGCTCGGTCAGAACCATTTTCATGCATTTTCACACTCGGTCAAGAATTTTCCAGCATCCATTATTCATCCATTTGATCTTTTTTGTCCTGTCAAAATTTCAAAATCAGAAATAGTTTTGTCTCTGACCGAGAACCCTCCTTTTTGGTGTGTTTTCGGCTCGGTCAGAACCACTTTCATGCATTTTCACCTAACCATTAACATTTTCACTCGGTCAAGAATTTTCCAGCATCCATTATTCATCCATTTTATTATTTGTGTCAAGCCAGAATTTCAAAATAATAAATAATTTTTTCTTTGACTGAGAACCCTCATTTTTGGTGCGTTTTCGGCTCGGTAAGAACCATTTTCATGCATTTTCAATTAACCATTAACATTTTCACTCGGTCAAGAATTTGCCAGCTTCCATTATTCATCCATTTGATCATTTGTGTCAAGCCAGAATTTCAAAATCATAAATCGTTTTGTGTCTGACCGAGAACCCTCCTTTTCGATACGTTTTCGGCTCGGTCAGAACCATTTTCATGCATTTAGACTTAGCCATTAACATTTGCACTCGGTCAAGAATTTTCTAGCATCCATTATTCTTCCACTTGATAATTTCTGTCCAGCCAGAATTTCAAAATCATAAATAGTTTTGTCTCTGACTGAGAACCCTCCTTTTTGGTGCGTTTTCGGCTCGGTTAGATCCATTTTCATGCATTTTCACTTAACCATTAACATTTTCACTGGGTCAAGAAATTGCCAGCATCCATTATTCATCCATTTAATCATTTGTGTCCAGCCAGAATTTCAAAGTCATAAATTATTTTTTCCTCTGACCGAGAACCCTCCTTTTTGGTGCGTTTTCGGCTCTGTTAGAACCGTTTTCATGTATTTTCACTTAACCATTAACCATTTCACTCGGTCAAGAATTTTCGAGCATCCATTATTCATCCATTTGATAGTTTCTGTCCAGCTAGAATTTCAAAATCATAAATAGTTTTGTCTCTGACAGAGAACCCTCCTTTTTGGTGGGTTTTACACTCGGTTAGAACCATTTTCATGCATTTTCACTTAACCATTAACATTTTCACTTGGTCAAGAATTTGCCAGCATCCATTATTCATCCATTTAATCATTTGTGTCCAGCCAGAATTTCAAAATCATAAATAGTTTTGCCTTTGACCGAGAACCCTCCTTTTTGGTGCATTTTCGGCTCCGTTGGAACCATTTTCATGCATTTTCACCTAACCATTAACATTTTCACTCGGTCAAGAATTTTCCAGCATCCATTATTTATCCATTTTATTATTTGTGTGCAGCCAGAATTTCAAAATAATGAATAGTTTTGTCTCTGACTGAGAACCCGCCTTTTTGGTGCCTTTTCGTCTCGGTCAGAACCATTTTCATGCATTTTCACTTAACCATTAACATATTCACTTGGTCAAGAATTTGCCAGCATTCATTATTCATCCATTTTATCATTTGTGTCCAGCCAGAATTTCAAAATCATAAATAGTTTTGTCTCTGACCGAGAACCCTCCTTTTTGGTGCGTTTTCGGCTCGGTCAGAACCATTTTCATGCCTTTTCAATTAACCATTAACATTTTCACTCGGTCAAGAATTTTTTATCATCCATTATTCATCCATTTGATAATTTCTGTCCAGCCAAAATTTCAAAATCATAAATACTTTTGTCTCTAACCAAGAACCCTCCTTTTTGGTGCTTTTTCGGCTCGGTCAGAACCATTTTCATGCATTTTCAATTAACCATTAACATTTTCACTCGATCAAGAATTTGCTAGCATCTATAATTCATCCGTTTGATCGTTTTTGTCCAGCCAGAATTTCAAAATCATAAATAGTTTTGCCTCTGATCGAGAACCTTCCTTTTCGGTGCATTTTCGGTTCGGTCAAAACCATTTTCATGCATTTTCACCTAACCATTATCATTTTCACTCGGTCAATAATTTTCCAGCATCCATTATTCATCCATTTTATTTTTTTTGTCAAGCCTGAATTTCAAAATAATAAATAGTTTTTTCTCCGAGATAGAACCCTCCTTTTTGGTGCGTTTTCGGCTCGGTTAGAACCATTTTCATGCATTTTCAATTAACCATTAACATTTTCACTCGGTCAAGAATTTTCCAGGATCCATTATTCATCCGTTTGATCATTTTTGTCCAGCCAGAATTACAAAATCATAAATAGTGTTCCCTCTGACCGAGAACCTTCCTTTTTGGAGCATTTTCGGCTCGGTCAGAACCATTTTCATGCATTTTCACCTAACAATTAATATTTTCACTCGGTCAAGAATTTTCCATCATCCATTATTCATCCATTTTATTATTTTTGTCAAGCCAGAATTTGAAAATAATAAATAGTTTTTTCTCTGACTGAGAACCCTCATTTTTGGTGCGTTTTCGGCTCGATCAGAACCATTTTCATGCATTTTCACTTACCCATTAACACTTTCACTCGGTCTATAATTTTCCAACATCCATTATTCATCCATTTTATTATTTGTTTCAAGCTAGAATTTCAAAATAATAAATAGTTTTGTCTCTGATTGAGAACCCGCCTTTTTGGTGACTTTTCGACTCGGTCAGAACCATTTTCATGCATTTTCACTTAACCATTAACCTTTTCACTCGGTCAAGAATTTGCCAGCATGCATTATTCATCCATTTGATAATTTATTCCAGCTAGAATTTAAAAATCATAAATAGTTTTGTCTCTGACCGAGAACCCTCCTTTTTGGTGCATTTTCGGCTCGGTCATAACCATTTTCATGCATTTTCACTTAACCATTAACATTTTTACTCGGTCAAGAATTTTCCAGCATCCATTATTCATCCTTTTTATCATTTGTGTCCAGCCAGATTTTGAAAATCATAAATTGTTTTGTCTCTGACCGAGAACCCTCCTTTTTGGTGCGTTTTCGGCTCGGTCAGAACCATTTTCATGCATTTTCACTTAACCATTAACACTTTTCACTCGGTCAAGAATTTTCCAGCATCCATTATTCATCCATTTGATAATTTCTGTCCAGCCAGAATTTCAAAATCATAAATAGTTTTGTCTCTAACCAAGAACCCTCCTTTTTGGTGCGTTTTCGGCGTGGTTAGAACCATTTCATGCATTTTCAATTAACCATTAACATTTTCACTCGGTCCAGAATTTGCCACCATCCATTATTCATCCATTTGATCGTTTGTGTCCACCTAGAATTTCAAAATCATAAATAGTTTTGCCTCTGACCGAGAACCTTCCTTTTCGGTGCATTTTCTGCTCTGTCAGAACCATTTTCATGCATTTTCACCTAACCATTAACATTTTGGCTCGGTCAAGAATTTTCCAGCATCCATTATTCGTCTATTTTATTATTTGTGTCCGGCCAGAATTTCAAAATAATAAATAGTTTTTTCTCTGACTGAGAACCTTCCTTTTTGGTGCGTTTTCGGCTCGGTCAGAACCATTTTCATGCATTTTCACTTAACCCTTAACATTTTCACTTAGTCAAGAATTTTCCAGCATCCATTATTCATCCATTTGATCATTTGTGTCTAGCCAGAATTTCAAAATCATAAATAGTTTTGCCTTTGACCGAGAACCCTCCTTTTTGGTGCATTTTCGGCTCTGTCAGAACCATTTTCATGCATTTTCACCTAACCGTTAACATTTTCACTCGGTCAAGAATTTGCCAGCATCCATTATTTATCCATTTTATTATTTATGTGCAACCAGAATTTCAAAATAATAAGTAGTTTTGTCTCTAACTGAGAACCCTCCATTTTGGGTCCTTTTCGGCTCAGTCAGAACCATTTTCATGCATTTTCACTTAACCATTAACATTTTCATTTGGTCAAGAATTTGCCATCATCCATTATTCATCCATTTGATCATTTGTGTCCACCCAGAAGTTCAAAATCATAAATAGTTTTGTCTCTGACCGAGAACCCTCCTTTTTGGTGCATTTTCGGCTCGGTCAGAACCATTTTCATGCATTTTCACTTAACCATTAACATTTTCACTCAGTCAAGAATTTGCCAGCATCCATTATTCATCCATTTTATCATTTGTGTCTAGCCAGAATTTCAAAATCATAAATAGTTTTGTCTCTGACCTAGATCCCTTCTTTTTGGTGCTTTTTCGGCTCGGTCAGAACTATTTTCATGCATTTTCACTTAACCATTAACATTTTCACTTAACCATTAACATTTTCACTTGGTCAAGAATTTTCCAGCATCCATTATTCGTCCATTTGATCATTTGTGTCCAGCCAAAATTTCAAAATTATAAATAGTTTTGTGAGATGGGCTATTTTTGTAATTTGCCTAGTTTTAAGGGAGTTAGTTGATATAATTCAGTTAGGAAAGCTATTAGCGAAAAATAGCAAGTCATAACTGATTTCAGGGGATGGGATGATGATAATTTTTTTAAATAAACTACTTCCTCTTCTATTTCAATTCTCTTTGATTCAATTCAGTTCGAATTCCATTCAATTCCTGGAATTCCTATTGTTCTTTAATCTACGAATAACTTCTATTCCTAGTTTGATCTTATCAAGTGGTATCAGCGGTGACATTCCTGTTTGTTTCTTCAATGGCAGATTCTACTTGTGCGCAAACTATGATTCGTGAGGCCGAAGAACGTCTTCGTACCTCCATGGATGAACGCTTGATTGAGCTTGGTGCGTCGCTACAGCGGACGCTCCATGATTCGCTTCAAACTTCTCTTACGCAATCGTTGAGCAAAACGGTTCAAGATTTGTTTTAGCAAAACTCTCTTAATCATGGCAATTCTTCTTGCGATCGCCCTTCTTCTTCGTATTCTTGCAACACAAGGTTGGCGCGCTTAGATTTCCCGCGCTGTAATGGCAATGCGATTAATCAATGGGTTATCCAATGTGAAACATTTTTCTCGGTTGATAACACTCCCGAGGATTATAAGGTGCGTCTGGCGGTGGTTCATTTCGAAGGTCGTGCTCTACAATGCACATTGCCTTTGTGAAGCCATTAGGGATTGATAATCTTCCTTCTTGGGCTGAGTATACAACAATTCTAATCGATCGGTTTGGGGAAGCTTGTGAGGATCCAATGGCAGAATTGATGAAGCTGCGACAACGTGGTTCAATAGCTGCTTATCATGAGGAATTTGATGCAATTGTAGCTCGTGTGGAATTATCTGAAGAGCATAAGCTAAGTTGTTTTCTTGGTGGTTTAAAGCAAAGAGGTTCAAATGATGGTGCACATGTTCCAGCTAGATTCGGTAAGAAAAGCTTTCTCCCTAGCTAAGATGTATGAAGTTGCTGTTACGTCTGGTAATTCTTTAACCATGCTATCCAAATCTTCGAAACCAGTTAGTTCTGTGAAATCCGCAAGTTTTGATCGGCAATCTGATTCAATTTTGGGTCCTTATGACTCTAGTAAGTCTAAGACACGAAATTATAAACCATTAACCTCTGCATATATGGCTGAAAGGCGATCTAAAGGATTGTGCTATTTTTGTGATGAACCTTTCACTCCAAAACATAGCTCAGTTCATAAGAAATTGCAATTACATGTTATGGAAATGGATGATGGTAGTGATAAGGAGTTGGAGGAAGAGGACATCATCACTGTTCCGGTTGAAAACGAATTTTTGGAACCTCATATATCTGTTCATGCTCTCACTAGTGTTCCTCACTCTAAAACTATGCGAATCACTGGTTATGTTGGAAAGAAGCCTCTTCATATCTTGATTGATAGTGGAAGCACTCACAATTTCTTGGATGTAGATGCTGCTAAGAAATTAGGGTACCAAATTGAACCATTTTCTGAATTAAGTGTGGTTGTGGTTGATGGTAATCGACTTAACATCTCTTCTCGAGTGAAGGATTTTGAGTGGACCATTCAACAAAACAGTTTCACTCGGATATGATGCTGATTCCCTTGGGAGGCTGTGATTTAGTCCTTGGGATTGAATGGTTAAGGACTTTGGGGGATATTAAGTGGAATTTTGAAAAGTTAACAATGGAATTCTTTGTTAAGGGGAGGAAACATGTGCTGCGAGGAGCAACTTCAGCATCAATCAAGACTATTAAGAGATAGACTCTAGAAAAAAATTTAATTGTGGGTTTACATTTGTCTATGATACAAGTTGTTGACAAATCAGAGGGCTTGTTGCATTCCCTAACCACTCATGCTGCTGATGATGACAGCTTACCTACCCAGATTTCTAAGTTGCTACTGCTTTTTCAGGATCTATTTGAGGAACCTACTTCTTTGCCCCCTAGTAGACCTACATTTGATAACAAAATTCCTTTAGTTCAAGGAGCTGATCCTGTTAATCTGAGGCCTTATCGTTATGCTAAACAACAAAAGGATACCATTGATGGTTTGATTAGGGATTACCTTAAATCTAGTATAATACAGCCTAGCAATAGTCCTTATGCTAGCCCTGTAGTTTTGGTGGGGAAGAAGGATGGCTCTTGGAGACTTTGTGTGGATTATAGAGAGGTAAACAACAGAACAATTAAAGACAGGTTCCCTATTCCTTTAGTAGATGATCTACTAGATGAGTTACATAGTTCTAAGGTCTTTTCTAAAATTGACTTGGGGTCTGGATATAATCAGGTCAGGATGGACTTGGTAGATATCCACAAAACTTCTTTCAAGACTCATAGTGGTCACTTCGAGTACTTGGTTATGCCTTTTGGCCTCACCAATTCTCCTGCCACCTTCCAAAGTCTTATGAATGATGTTTTTAAGTAGTTTTTGAGGAAGTTCATGTTGGTTTTCTTCGATGACATATTAATCTACAACAAAGACATGGTTGAGCATGAGTTTCACTTGCAGCAGGTGCTTCAAACCATGAGAAACCACTCTTTATTTGCTAAGAGGTCAAAGTGTTATTTTGCTGTTCCAAAAGTAGAATATTTGGGCCATTTTATATTGGGTGAAGGTGTCTCTACAGATCCTTCTAAGATTGCTGCAGTTCAACACTGGCCTTTACCTCAAAATCGGAAGCAGTTAAGAGGATTTTTGGGACTTTTAGGCTATTATAGAAGGTTTGTTAAGGGCTATGGTGCTATTGCAAGGCCTCTTACTGATATGCTTAAAAAGGACAATTTTAAATGGACTCTTGAAGCCAAACAAGCCTTTCAGAATTTAAAGAAAGGACTTATGCAATCTCCTGTTTTAGCTTTACCTGACTTCTCCAAAACTTTTGTAGTGGAGGTAGATGCTTCAGGCCAAGGCATTGGTGCTGTTTTAATGCAGGACCACCATCCAATTGCATTCATCAGTAGAATGCTCAACCAGCAACAACAATCTTTGTCCACATATGAGAAAGAATTGTTGGCAGTTGTTTTTGCTGTCCAGGAATGGAGGCACTACTTGCTTCACCAACATTTTATCATCAAGACTGATCATAGAAGCCTGAAATTTATTCTAGATCACAGACTAGCTACTGCCTTTCAACAAAAATGGTTAGTTAAATTGATGGAATTCAATTTTTCCATTGAATATAAGCAGGGGTCCGAAAATGTGGCAGCAGATGCTCTTTCAAGGGTGGATGTGGGGGAATGCAGTACTTTATTAGTTCATCAGATTTCATCTGCAGTGTTAGACAAGGTTAAGAGGCTATGGCATGAAGATACTAATTTGAAAAAGTTGATTGCAAATATTCAATTACAGCCTGTTAGTCATAAACACTACACTTGGTCTCAGAATGAGTTGAGGAGAAAAGGCAAGCTGGTTATTGGTAATGATAAGGAATTGAGGGAATCACTTCTCCAATGGTTCCATGCTTCAACAGATGGTGGCCATTCAGGAAGGCAAACAACTATTAATAGAATTAAAGTTGTGGTTTATTGGAAGGGCTTATCCAAAGATGTGAAGTTGTTTATGCAGCATTGCAAGGTATGCCAGCAGTGTAAATATGAGGTAGTGGCTTCTCCAGGTCTGCTTCAACCATTACCTATTCCTGGTCAAGTGTGGCAACACATCACCATGGATTTCATAGAGGGTCTTCCACCTTCTTATGGAAAGCAGGTCATAATGGTCATCGTGGACAGATTAAGTAAGGCAGCTCATTTTATGGCTTTATTCTCACCCTTATACAACTGCTGAAGTAGCCCATAATTTCTTGGATCAGGTCTTCAAACTACATGGTTTTTCTGACACTATTGCAAGTAGGGATCCGATCTTTGTGAGTCAGTTTTGGCAAGAATTAATGTCTCATCAAGGGGTGCAAATTCAGCTTTCTACAGCTTATCACCACAAACAGATGGCCAAACTGAAGTGGTTAACAGATGTTTGGAAACTTATTTGAGATGCATGTGTAATGACAAGCCTAATCTATGGGCTAAGTGGCTACCCCTTGCTAAATGGTGGTATAACACTACCTACCATACTACTATCAAAACCACTCCTTTCAAAATTGTCTATGGTCAACCTCCACCAATTGCTCTTCCTTATTTCTCTGGTGCTTCTAAAGTAGAGTTAGTTGATAGAAGTCTACAAAAGAGAGAGGAGATGCTTAAATTGCTGAAGTTTCACATGAGGAGGGCTCAAGATCGCATGAAACAAGTGGCTGACAAACATAGATCAGATAGGCAATTCCAAGTTGGTGATGTTGTTTATGTGAAGTTGCATCCCTATAGGCAGGTTTCTGTGGCATCCAGAAGCAGTGCTAAACTGGCCCCAAAATACTTTGGTCCTTTCATTATTATTGACAAAATGGGAGCTGCTGCTTATAAATTGGATTTGCCTAGCAATTCCAAAATTCACAATGTTTTCCATATATCTCAACTGAAGAAGCATGTGGGTTCTGCAATCACTTCTACTAATTTACCACCTACTGTAGAAGATGATGTGTCAGTAAAAGAACTAGAGGCTATACTCGACCGAATGACAATTAAGAGGAAGGGACAAGCTATCACCAAGGTTCTTGTCAAGTGGAAACATACCCTGCCTGAAGAAGCTATGAAAGCATGTTTGTCAAGCACACTTCAAAAAGATTCCCTCAACAAATAAGATGCAGTATAAGGAACCTGAGTATCAATCCTGGGAAGTAGTGAGAATAGGTGATGAGAAATTGGTGATGAGAAATTGGTGATTCAAATGAGGGAAATGTATGAAATGCAACCTAAAATCAAAATAAAACTAAGAATGAACCTAAAATGGGGTTAAAATACTATATGATATGCAATGGAATGGATACAGAATGCTAAACATAAAACAGTACAGAATTCACCAAAGTGACCACAATGAATAGTAACACAAGGTCAAAAATGATGCTCTCGGTCAACTATGATTTAATGGATGAATGCTTCGGTCAATGATGGTCTAATATGATTTATATGGTATATGGATGGTGTGGTAAAAATATTGGTGCAGAAAATATGGACAAAAATGCAAGTTGGCCGAGACACATGCAAAAATGGCTAAGTTGAGTGCACTAACCTTGGTCCAAAAATGAAAGTGGTCAAAACAGTGAAGTAGCTGCGCAGAACGTTAGTAAACACAAAAATATGGATATTTTACAAAGGCATGGCTAGCTAAAAATGTACAGAAAATGATGTTGACTGAGAGTCACAAAATCTGGTCAAGTTTTGGTGCACCAAAGGCACCACTCTCGGTCAAAAGTGAAACTATTTATGGTTTTTGAGTTTTGTATGGACAGAAATGGTCTAATGTATGAATAGTGGATGCTGTAATTTTCTTGGTCGAGCAAAAGTGAAGATGGCTAAGTCAAATTTCAAAATCTTGGACTGACCAAGCCAAAAACTAGCCAAAACTAGCCAGAAATTGGTGCTCTCGGTCAAATCTCAAACTAGTGACTTTTGCTCGGTCAAGAATGAAATGGCATGCATGAAATGTATGGTTGGTCGAGGGAAATCAAATTATTTTTCAGTTTTGGGTTTCTAAATGGGAGATGGCTCAATGGATGATGGTTTGGTGCGTTTTGGCTCAAAACTGGCTAAGTAAATGGCTAACTCTGGAACAGTTTCAAATCAGTGGCAAATGAATGATATGAATGTATGAATGAATGCACCAATGTATGTTTTTGGTTTTTCTAATTTTTCAGGAGGATTTGTGGCAAATAAAGTGCAATGAAATGGATGAAAATCAACCTAAAGCTACACTAGACTAATGCATGAAATGTAAAGTATGGCTAAGCATCTAAATCCTAATCTAAGAAAGCAATACAGAACACAACCTAAGGAAAACAGTAAGCTATTCTAATAAAAAATAGTAGCTACCTATCGTGACAAGCTAGTGAATCTAGGTTGGTTTGGGAGTGCTACAACTCAAAGTTAGTGTAACCCATGGCTAGGCCCCAATTAACCTATCCCTCAAAAGACATTTGAGTAGTTCACACTAATCCTTGAGTTCGAAAGAAACCTCCCTATTTCCCAACAAAAAATCAAGTTTTAAAGCACATGAAATCAAAACACATAAAAGAAAGCTTGTAAAGAAAGCAACGAAGTCAAATCTTGGAACATGCGCACATAACTCAAGCCAACCTTAGTTTTTGAATGATCTCAACATTGTAAAAACCTAATTTTATCAATCAAGAGTTCACCATACAGATTCACAAGCTTCAACAATGTAACCACAAGAGTTTCGACAAGCTAAACAAAGTCAAGGTTCAAATCTAAGCATTGTGAGCCATTGGTGGCTTTTCCAAAGAAAATCGTTCGGTTAAATCTACTCTAAAGCATTCAAGAACTTAAAGAAAGCATGTAAACGGTGGAGAAGAACACAATCCAGATCAAACACAAGAAGAACTATGGAAGAAAGCAATGGAGAACATACACAAAGTGAAGACAAGGTGGTGCGCAAGAGAGAAGAAAATGGAAGCCATGATTGCGAGAGTGATTGAGAGAAAACGCGAAGCTATTTGCATTAGATCTGATTATACACTTCAACAACACACAATTTACATTGAGTTTTTACAATATATACTCCTCCACAAATTATTACAATAGGATTGGTTGTAGGCAACCAAATTACAATGAAGTTGAAGTAGAATAGGCGCGCCAGCTCACGAGTTTTGTGCTTCAGTCAACTTGCAACGCACATATCTCTGTCGTTTCTAATCCAATTTCGACGATTCAAAATCTCAGTGAATTTTTTGCATCTTACCTTTAAAACGCCACCATTCTTGCTCAAATTAAAGAATTGGAGAATTTTCTATAGTTAAATCACTCGAACACGTTCACTGAACTAATCCGGCCTGGTGAACCCCACTTCATTAGCTTATGGAAAATTCAAATCAAATCCAAATTAAGTGATTCCAGGGCTCAATTGTAGCCCATTAAGTTATCTAATCAGAAAATCCAATTTCATCCAAATCAGAGACCATTTGAGTTCTGGAGCATCATTTTGGCGCTGGTGACTCATGAGACGCGTGAGCTGCACATGTGCCAACTTAAAACGTGTGTGGAGACTTCAATTTTGGTCCAAATCACACGATTAAAATTTTGGCTGAAAGCTGCACGTGTCTAGTTTAATTTGCAACCAGATTCAAGAAATTTGGATCTCTGTAGAAATTAAAATAAATAAACAGTGGACGATGTCAGTTTCTGAATTCAATAAAACAAAGCTTAATTTACTATTTTTATGCACTTTTCTGTGTTAAGGCCTAAAATGGTCCAATGATTCAAATAAGGCTTAATTTATCTTTGTTAACAACTTATAAACATTAAGATAATATTATTAAGCACTTAAATTATGATAAACACCAGTCACATCAAGGTACATGGGAGTTTTTTTATTTTATTTGAAGAAGAGATTTCCAATCTTTAATCCTTAAGGTCAAGGATTGTTTTAAGGGGGGAAATTTTGATATGGGCTATTTTTGTAATTAGCCTAGTTTTAAGGGAGTTAGTTGATATAATTCTGTTAGGAAAGCTATTAGTGAAAAATAGCAAGTCATAACTGATTTTAGGGGATGGGATGATCATAATTTTTTGAAAAAAACTACTTCATCTTCTGTATCAATTCTATGTGATTCAATTCAGTTCGAATTCCATTCAATTCCTGGAATTCCTATTGTTCTTCAATCTTCGAATAGCTTTTATTCCTAGTTTAATCTTATCATTTTGTCTATGACTGAGAACCCTCCTTTTTGGTGCGTTTTCGGCTTGGGCAGAACCATTTTCATGCATTTTCACTTAACCATTAACATTTTCACTCGGTCAAGAATTTGCTAGCATCCATTTGATCATTTGTGTCCAGCCATAATTTCAAAATCATAAATAGTTTTGTCTCTAACCGAGAACCCTCCTTTTTGGTGCGTTTTCGGCTCGGTCGGAACCATTTTCATGCATTTTCACTTAACCATTAACATTTTCACTCGGTCAAGAATTTGCCAACATCCATTATTCATCCATTTGATCATTTGTGTCCAGCCAGAATTTCAAAATCATAAATAGTTTTGTCTCTGACCAATAACCCTCCTTTTTGGTGTGTTTTCGGCTCGGTCAGAACCATATGCATGCATTTTCACTTAACCATTAACATTTTCACTCGGTCAAGAATTTCCCAGCATCCATTATTCATCCATTTGATCATTTGTGTCCAGCCAGAATTTCAAAATCATAAATAGTTTTGTCTCTGACCGAGAACCCTCCTTTTTGGTGCGTTTTTGGCTCGGTCGGAACCATTTTCATGCATTTTCACTTAACCATTAACATTTTCACTCGGTCAAGAATTTGCCAGCATCCCTTATTCATCCATTTGATCATTTGTGTCCAGTCAGAATTTCAAATTCATAAATAGTTTTGTCTCTGATCGAGAAACCTCTTTTTTGGTGCGTTTTCGGCTCGATCAGAACCATTTTCATGCATTTTCACTTAACCATTAAAATTTTTACTCGGTCAAGAATTTGCCAGCATCCCTTATTCATCCATTTGATCATTTGTGTCCAGTCAGAATTTCAAATTCATAAATAGTTTTGTCTCTGATCGAGAAACCTCTTTTTTGGTGCGTTTTCGGCTCGATCAGAACCATTTTCATGCATTTTCACTTAACCATTAAAATTTTTACTCGGTCAAGAATTTGCCACCATCCATTATTCATCCACTTGATCATTTGTGTCCAGTTAGAATTTCAAAATCGTAAATAGTTTTGTCTCTGACCGAGAACCCTCCTTTTTGGTGCATTTTCGGCTCTGTCAGAACCATTTTCATGCATTTTCACTTAACCATTAACCTTTTCACTCGGTCAAGAATTTGCCAGTATCCATTATTCATCCATTTGATCATTTGTGTCAACCAGAATTTCAAAATCATAAATAGTTTTATCTCTGATAGAACTCTAAATTAACATGTCTATTTTAACTAAATAATCTTATTTAAGTATTCTCAAATGAATAAATAAACTAAATTTCCCATAAATTATATGCTGTAACATATTACAAGGTTAGAAGTAAATATCGTGTTAAAAATAGCATATTTTTAGTTCGATGATCACTTCGTTCTTTGACGATATCTTTGAACTTAGTGCACCTAAAATCACGATTCTTGATGCAGGTTAAAATAGAAATCTGAGGCTTTCGATAGAAACTGGAATCAGAGATTTGGTAAAGAAATGGATTTTTCATGAACAGTCAAAGTCAAGACAACTGCAGAGTGCGAAGACAGAAAAGTCGACCTTAGAAGAGAATTTGGGCTCCAGGATGCTGGGAAGCTCCAAAAATCATCAAAATGGTCTTAGTTGAAAAAGGATCCATAGGGCTTCATTCCAGGCTCTGAATGACATAAATCGGACCTAAAGTGGATTTTTAGCAAGCCATTAAAGTGAACTCAACAGAAGTTGCGATTAGCTGAAGATAGCAATAAACCACTCCCAGTAATCGAGGCCCAGTGGACTCACTTGGGCCTCTAAAATCGCGAATCCAGTCTCATTGGAAAATAGATTTGGATATCTACAATTGGAGACTTGAATCAAGTAAAACGATGAAGAAATGAGAAAGCTATGCACATTCTAACTTGAACCTATGTGTCTGAACAAGGGAAGCACGCGAGTCAAAGAAGATCGGGCCAGCTTTGCAAGGGCCCACCCAATAAGCGAAAGCCAAGCATCTTATAAATAGATAGAACTCCTTTGTAATAGTAGTAGATCAATGCATTAGCAAACAGAAGCATAGAAGTTCAATTTTCTTTACGCTCGTGCAAGATAGTTTAGCTGCAATGAAGAAGAACGCGTTCTCTTTGTTGCCTAGTGATAGCAGTAGTTTAGTTTCATGATTTTTGTTCAATAACAAGTAAGTTCAATTCAGATTGTGTAATGAGTTTGTTACTGTTTTACATTCTTGATTCCTGCACATTTTCTTGATTCCGTTCATTCGTTTGTAGTAGTTCCGCGCCATTTCCCGATTAGTTTTGTTCGTTCAAAAGATTTTCATTCTTTAGTTTCTTGATTTCTATATCCAAAAATCTGAAAGTTTCCAAAGATTAAATCCAGTAGAGGATTGTCTCTTGACACTTCACGAAAATTGAGAGCAATTGGATGTCTTCCAATGGTGAAATCACTAGCTCTGGATTCCAGTGAAGTTCAGCACAATTCCACATGAATTTTCTCCCAAGAAACCTTCACAAAAGTCATCGTATTACATGCATTTCAATTCTGCATTTTAATTCATTTCGTTCTTGCTTAGTTGTTGCTTTACTCTGATCTTCGTTATAGCTCCGTTTAATTCTAGTTGTAGCGTGTCATAATTTTGATTTGAATTGTATTTCGTAATCTGTCATTTCCCTTTTATAGCGAGTTTGCGTATTAGTCAGTAATCCTTTTATCATTTTAGCATCAACATTTACGATCACTAGCTGCACTAGTACTTAGATTCATGCATCACCTTAGCTAGATTCATGCTTTGCTTTAGTTAAATCAGTATCCATGCTTTATCCGTTCAAAACCCCCCTACATAGTAAGGTTCTATAGGCATTCCATTCATAAGTATTTTAGTTTGGTCTTTAACCACGTTGCTGATTCCATCCGTTAAACCATGCACCATGCACTTCACATAAAATCATAAATTCAATACTAGCATCAACAGCAACAAAATTACATTCTAGCATCCCATAATTTGCATCTTCATCTAGAAAACATAGAATCAACAGCACCTCTTAAATTGCTCCACGGATTGACACCTTGGGTCCTCTCTTATACTACGGTAAAGGGGATTTAAGAAAATTTGTTTGATAGAAATTACAAGCGACAGTGGTTCATATCAAAATGGCACCGTTGTTGGGGAGCAATTGGTGACGTTGATTCCATACAAACAACAATCCATTCATTGCATATAGATTTACATCATCTAGGGTATTAGCTTACTACATTACATAGCAACACTGAAAAAAAAATCAGAAAACCAGAAAAAGAAACACTATCTTTGCTGTGTTGTGCTAACTTTTCATTGAAGCTGAAGTCTAAATCACCCAAAGCACGACCAACACGTATATGACCAGGTCAACAAGGGAAGAACTCCTCCCTTTTGATCCAAAGATTGTGAAAACCACGAGGAAAGGTACTGGACCGAGAATAACCAGAGAAGTTCTACCACCAGTACAAGAAGACCAAGAAGAAGCTACTATTATAAACCAAGACCCCGAGCCAGCAACTGATCTACACCAAAACATGGGATCTCGTGGTCTAGAAAAAACATTGAAGGAACTTGCTGCCCCCGCAGAACATTACCAACCTTTATGCATCCAAGTTCCTCAGGCAAAGGAGGGTGCAGGAAGCTGCGAACTCAAATCGGGGCTGATACACCTGCTGCCAAAGTTTCATGGACTGGCTGGGGAGGATCCTCACAAGCATTTGATGGAATTCCACATAGTTTGCTCAACCATGTGCCCAACTGGAGTTCATGAAGATTACATAAAAATGAAAGCATTCCCATTTTCTCTATGCGATGCAGCCAAGGACTGGCTCTACTCCCAGCTCTCACCAATCAATACCTGGCCAGAAATGAAGAAAAAGTTCTTAGAAAAATTTTTCCCAGCTTCTAGAACTGCTTCCATACGCAAAGAAATAAGTGGGATTAGGCAGATGCAAGGAGAATCGTTGTTTGAGTATTGGGAACGTTTCAACAAGCTTTGTGCAACTTGTCCTAATCACCAGATAGTTGAACAACTCCTAATTCAGTATTTCTATGAAGGATTGCACTCCATGGAAAGAAGCATGATCGATGCTGCAAGAGGAGGCGCGTTGATGGACAAAACCCCAGCTGCAGCGAGATACTTGATCTCCAACATGGCCGAAAATTCACAGCAATTCCACAATAGGCAAAACTCTAGGGTTGTGCATGAGATTTCAAGAGAGAACCCAACTGCACAGGATAACTCGAGAATGGAAAATAAATTGACTGAACTTACTTCCTTGGTAAGGCAACTCACACTGGCGCAACAACAATCCATCTATGAAAACCAAACCCAGAAACTTTGTGGAATTTGTGCTACCTGATAAAAGCACTTTTGTCGCGGTGCGCTTTATACAAATAATGGTTTCCAACAACAAATAGTAATGTAGTATAGTGGATAACCAAGAATCAATCCAAGGAAGTGAGAGAGCNGGAACCAAGATATCAATCCGTGGAAGTAAAGAGTAAAGAAGTATAAGAAATGAGTGATTCAAATGAAGTAAAAATGCATGAAATGAATGAAATGCAACCTAAAAATCAAGTTCGAACTAAATGAACCTAAATGGGGTTAGAATCTATGTGGTATGAACGAAATGGAAAACAGAATGCTAATTAAAAAGATGCAATGCAAATCAGTACATAATTCACAATTTAACCAACTCAAAATCAAGTTAAAAGCACTCACCTTGGGTCAAAAATTCAAGTTGGTCAAAATTGTGAACTAGCTGCACCAAATGTTAGTAACCAACAAAACAAATACCTTTTACAAACGCATGGTTAGTAAAATCTGTACATAAAACAAAGTTGGTCGAGAGTCAAAAATCTGGCTAGGTTTTGGTGCACCAAATGCACCACTCTCGGTCAACTATGAAAATATTTTTGATTTTCAAAATTCTGGATGGACAGATGTGTTTAAATGGATGAAAGAATGAAGTGGTAAAAATCTGGTTCTGGCAAAGTTGAAGATGGCTAAGCCAAAATGCAAGATCAAGTTCTGACCGAGCCAAAAACTACCCAAAACTAGCCAAAAATGGGTGGCTCTCGATCAGAGCTCAATCTGGAATACTTTTCTCGAACCAAAATCTTAGGGTGGCTTGGAAATATGGGGTTGGTCGAGTGAATTGATGTTGTTTTTGGGTTTTGGGGTTTCTAAGTGGGAGATGGCTCAATGGAGGGTGTTTTGGTGCATTTTTGGCTCAAAGCTGACCTAGAAAATGACTAAGCTGGTTTAGACCCAAAAACAGTGGCAAATGAAAGGTATGAATATATGAATGAATGCACCAACGTTTTTTTTTTATTTTTCTAATTTTTCATTGGGGTTTTGTGGAATTAAAGTGTAGAACAATGGATGAAAATGGACCTAAGACTAACCTAAACTAGTGCAGAATTTAAAACAGTGGCAAAGCTCATAAATCTACACTAAAAATAAGCATTTAAAGAAAGCATTAAAGCTACCCTAGCGTGACAAAAGCATGTAAATCACTACACTACTATGCGCATGAAATTTAAAGAAAGCATGAATTGAAATCAAGGAAAATGACTTTGGTGCTCAAGCCAATCCTAAGGTTTGTGATTCTTGATATTGTGAAAGCTTATCAACCGATTAAACCTTCACCATAATCTTCACAGAATGCTTTTCTAGCTTAAACCTCCAACCGGTAAGTCTCCACTAGATAAACCAAATCAAGAATACAAAGCAAGGCATTGTGTAGCATGCATCATCAATTTCCCTAATTTTCATTTGGTAAATTCTAACCTAAAGCATCAAATTCTTAAAGAAAGAATTAAAGAGAAGATGCAAAGAACACAGAACAGATCATAACACAAGAGTATCAATGGAAGAAAGAAGCGGAATCACATACACACATGAGAACACAATGGTGCGCGCAAGAGAAGAAGATGAAGGAAGCCATGGATGCATGAAGAAAAGAGAGAGAATTCAAAGAGCTCTGCATTAGATCTGCATGTGAAGTTCACAACTTATGTTTTAGATCTGAGTTTTTACAATATATACCTAGGCACAACTTAATTACAATAGAAACGAAGCACACAATCAAAGTTACATAGAATTTGAAACGTTTTGGCGCTCAAGCACACGTGGGATGCATTTTAGCTGACTTGAAACGCGCCCAGATTCTTTGTTTTGGCTCCAAATGCGATGATTCAAAAGCCACAAGAAAGCTCTATGAGTTAAGTTTAAAACGCCACCGTTCCCACTTGAATTGGCGTTGTGGAGCGCTTTTGACAAATAAAACACTGAGAGGTGTTCATTTGGCCAATCCGGCCTGGTGAACCTCACTTAATAAATTTATATAAATTTAAATTCAGGTCCAAATTGAATGAGATAAGCGCCCAATTAAGGCCCTTTAAGTTAGCTAAACAATCGAACAAGTTTCACTTAATTTAGAGATCAAACGAATCCAGGAGCCCAATTTAAGTCCTCTATACTCATGAGATGTGTGAGCTTGTGCTTCAGCTGCACAAGGGCCAACTTCAAATGCGTGTGGAATCGACAATTCTTGTCCAAATTGCACGCTTCAAATTTTGGCTTAAAGCTCTACGTGTCTACTTTAATCGGCAACTAGAATCAATGAATTTGGATTTTGGTAGAAATTACAATAAATCAAACAGTGAACCATGTCAGTTTCGGGTTACTACAAAATAATGCTTAATTTACTGTTTTTATGCACAATTTAGTGTTAAGGCCTCAAAAGGTCGAATAACTCAAATAACACTTAATTTATCATTATTAAAAACTTATAAACATTAACAAAAAATAATTAGATAAATAAAATAAGATAAATATTTGACTCATCAAATTACCCCACACCTGGAGTTTTGCACTCCTGGGCAAAAGAATATAATAAGATTATGTAACAATTTTCAAAGTTTCCAAAACCAAATAATGTTATGAGCAAAAGAATATGAATCCAACAATCCAAGTATAGAATAATCAAAACAATCAAGAGCATGCTCCAACACAAAGGTAAAGAAGA
Source organism: Macrotyloma uniflorum (assembly GCA_016859785.1). Taxonomy (NCBI): domain Eukaryota; kingdom Viridiplantae; phylum Streptophyta; class Magnoliopsida; order Fabales; family Fabaceae; genus Macrotyloma; species Macrotyloma uniflorum. The sequence goes on from BDMB01000137.1 coordinate 273,522, forward strand.
ATTTCAATCAATTTAATTAATGGATCAAAGTTAGGTAAAATCTCTCACAAGTAAGTGTATCTCTCAATCTCTCAAGTGTTTAGGCTAAGTGTTTACACTCAAAGCACATCATGGATATAAATGTTACCATAGGCTTGACAAACCTCTAATTTCCATCACTTGAAACACATACAACCAAAGATCAAAAGGGATTTTATAAGCTTGTAATGAGGCCAAGGTGAAGGTGTGGTAAAAGAAAGGGAAACAAAGCTAAGAACCAAAGAGAGAAGATGAGCAATGGGGAATGGATGAAATAAGAATGAAGTGTACCCTAAATCAAATATTTACAACATAAGCGCTTCTCTTTTTCTTTTGATTTTTCTATTTTCTTTCTTTCCTTTTTCTTTTTCTCAACTTTTCATTTCTTTTTCAACTTTTCCTTTTTCTCAATTTCAAGCTTCTTTTTCAATTAAAGCTCTCTTTCATACCAACTTACAATGCATCAAATCTCTTTTCAAACCTTCATCATTTTCACAATTAAGCGCATGGTACCATAAGGCAACAAAAGGTGACAATCCCACACTTATATTCAAACCAATTCCCAAAACAATTCCAAAGCTCATCCAATCTCAAAGGTTAGGTATCATCATGGTATTTCGGCTTCAAGGCTTGTAATGAGCTCAAAATCATCAAGAAAAGGTTAGTAAGGCTCAAAGGGGGTAAACAAGAGAAATAATGCAAGGTAGGTCAATATGGTCAAGTAGCTAAAAATCAAAGAAGGTCTAAATCATCTCAATGGCGTATGTGAACAAATAATATCAACAAGAGTTAAGTCAAGTTCTAGAACATCTACAAACATGAGTGAATCACACAAGAAGGAAATAAGCTCAAATCTCACTAGGGTTCATTCTACCAAAAATTGATCCAAAACCAAATTTTCATGAAAAACTCACTAAACCAAAATGTAAGAAACACCTCTATCAAGTTTGAAAACTCCTACAAAGAATGATGAATCAAAAAGTCTACTCACAAACATTACAAGTAAAGGAAAACAATGAAAACATGTCATAACAAATCGGGAATAATATTATCAAACCAAATAATTTACTATACAAAAGTCAAAACATAACTCAATTCAATCCAATAATTATCAAAAAGGCAAAGCCTAAATACCCCACACTTGAAGGACACATTGTCCTCAATGTGAATTAAGAATAAGATTAGAAAGATATTACCTCAATGGCTTCCCAAAAACCGCAAAGAATGCACTCGTAAGTTACTCCTGTACAATTCAACCAAGCCAAATGAGTCATGGAACCTTGCGGTTCTCCTCATGTTCCTTACCATTTAAGTTATTTGTATGAACACATCCTATATAAGGTGGCGGTGGTCTCCATTCTAAATCATCATCAAACCGCCACTTTTCTTCCTTCCATTCTTTCTTTTGTTTTTCCACTTTCTCCTTTTTTTGTGGTTTTTCTCTAGTACCTGCAGAAAACAAATCTAATGGAATATTTACAACATGGTTAGTAGAAAAATTTGCAAACTGGCCATCTTGGCTGAACACTGTATGGGTCTCAAAGTCGTCAAACTGTACACTGTTCCAAGTTCTATTTACATCACTATATACATATTTACAATCCATGTTTCTTTTTGAATTTTCCAGGTTTATGAAGTTCCTGTGTCCTTTGCCTTAGCCTTTCAAGCAAGCTCCTGTCAAAGATCCTGTGGCAAGCTGCAGCAAAACAACACAAGAGCAACTATGCAAATTCAAATGCGAAACCTAAACTATATGCAATGGAATGAACCAACAAATCTCTTACTTCTACTTCTACTTTTACTTCCCCGGCAACGGCGCCATTTTGACAACACGCGCGTCGTATCACGTATTATGCAAAAGAATGATTCCCAAAAACAATAATAATGTAGCACAGTAGGAACCAAGATATCAATCGTGGAAGTAAAGAGTAAAGAAGTATAAGAAATGAGTGATTCAAATGAAGTAAAAATGCATGAAATGAATGAAATGCAACCTAAAAATCAACTTAGAACTAAATGAACCTAAATGGGGTTAGAATCTATGTGGTATGAACAAAATGGAAAACAGAATGCTAATTAAAAAGATGCAATGCAAATCAGTACAGAATTTACAATTTAACCAACTCAAAATCAAGTTAAAAGCACTCACCTTGGGTCAAAAATTCAAGTTGGTCAAAATTGTGAAGTAGCTGCACCAAATGTTAGTAAACAACAAAACAAATACCTTTTACAAAGGCATGGTTAGTAAAATCTGTACAGAAAACAAAGTTTGTCGAGAGTCAAAAATCTGGCTAGGTTTTGGTGCACCAAATGCACCACTCTCGGTCAACTATGAAAATATTTTTGATTTTCAAAATTCTGGATGGACAGATGTGTTTAAATGGATGAAAGAATGAAGTGGTAAAAATCTGGTTCCGGCAAAGTTGAAGATGGCTAAGCCAAAATGCAAGATCAAGTTCTGACCGAGCCAAAAACTACCCCAAACTAGCCAAAAATGGGTGGCTCTCGATCAGAGCTCAATCTGGAATACTTTTCTCGAACCAAAATCTTAGGGTGGCTTGGAAATATGGGGT
>BDMB01000138.1:8462-18897 GCA_016859785.1 Macrotyloma uniflorum
CACGATAAAATCACTCATTATAAAATCACACACAATAAAAACACCCTTGATAAAATCACCGAAATTAAAATGACCCACGATAAAGTCACCAATGATAAAATCACCCTCTATAAAATCACCCACGATAAAATCACCCTTAAAAAAATCACCCACGATAAAATCACCCATGGTTAAATCAACCTCGATAAAATCACCCACAATAAAATAACGCTTGATAAAGTACCCCACGATAAAATCACCCGCTATAAAATTTCTTACAATAAAATCACACTCGATAACATCACCCACGATAAAATCACCCTCAATAGACTGACCCACGATAAAATTACCCAAGATTAAAGTCACCCTCGGTAAAATCACCGACAATAAAATCACCTATGGCAAAATCACCCACAATAAAATCACACTTAATAAAGTCACCCATGATAAAATCACACTTGATAAAAACACCCATGTTAAAATCACCAACCATAAAATCAACCACGATAAAATCACCAAGAATAAAATTACCTACGATAAAATCACCATCGATAAAATCAGCCATGATAAAATCACCGACGATAACATCACTCATTATAAAATCACACACAATAAAAATACCCTGATAAAATCACCGAAATTAAAATGACCCACGATAAAGTCACCATTGATAAAATCACCGACAATAAAATCACGCACGATAAAATCACCCTTTATAAAATCACCCATGAAAAAATCACCCACGATAAAAATCACCATCGATAAAACTGCCCATGATAAAACCACCCTCTATAAAATCACCCACGATAAAATCACCCACTATAAAATCACCCTTCAAAAAATTAGCCACGATAAAATCACACATGGTAAAATCAACCTCGATAAAATTACCCAGGATAAAATCACCCATGATAAAATCATCCTCGATAAAATTACCCACGATAAAATTACCCTCGATAAAATTACGCATGATAAAATCACCCTCGATAAAATCACAAAGAATAAAATCACCTACGATAAAATCACCCACGATAAAATCACCCTAGATAAACTCACCCATGATAAAATAACCCACGATAAAATCACTCATTATAAAATCACACACAATAAAAACACCCTTGATAAAATCACACTCAATAAAATCACCGAAAGTAAAATTACCCACGATAAAGTCACCCTCGATAAAATCACCAACAATAAAATCACCTACGGTAAAATCACCCACGACAAAGTCACCCTCGATAAAATCACCGACAATAAAATCACCTACGGTAAAATCACCCACGATTAAATCACCGTTGAGATAATCACCGATGATAAAATCACCCATGAAAAAATTAGCCACGATAAAATCACCCTCGATAAAATCACGAATGATAAAATCACCCTCTATAAAATCACCCACAATAAAATCACCCTTCAAAAAATCACCCACGATAGAATCACCCATGGTTAAATCAACCTCGATAAAATCACCCACAATAAAATAACCCTTGATAAAGTACCCCATGATAAAATCACCCGCTATAAAATTTCTTACAATAAAATCACACTCGATAGAATCACCCACGATAAAATCACCCAAGCTAAAATCACCTACGATAAAATCACTCTCAATAGAATCACTCACAATAAAATTACCCTCAATAGAATCACCCACGATAAAATCACCCACGATAAAATCACCCATGATTAAATCACCCACGATAAAATCACACTCAATAAAATCACCCATGAAAAAATCACCCTGGATAAAATTACCCATGATAAAATCACCCACGATAAAATCACAATCGATAGAATCACCCACGATAAAATCACCCAAGCTAAAATCACCTAGGATAAAATCACTCTCAATTGAATCAATCACGATAAAATTACCCCCAATAGAGTCACCCACGATAAAATCACCCATGATAAAGTCACCCACGATAAAATCACACTAAATAAAATCACCCATGAAAAAATCACCCTGGGTAAAACTACCCATGATAAAATCACCCACTATAAAATAACCCACACTAAAATTACTTATAATAAAATCACCCACGATAAAATCACACTCGATAGAATCACCCACGATAAAATCACCCAAGCTAAAATCACCTACAATAAAATCACTCTCAATAGAATCACCCACGATAAAATCAACCTTAATAGAATCACCCACGATAAAATCACCCATGAAAAAATCACCCAACAAAATCACACTCGATAAAATCACCCATGATAAAATCACCCACGATAAAATCACCCACGATAAAATCACCACGATAAAATCACGCACGATAAAATCACCCACAATAACATCTCCCACTATAAAATAACCCATACTAAAATAACCCACACAAAAATCTCCCAAGATAAAATAATGCACAATAAAATCACCCTCACTAAAATTACGCACGATAAAATCACCCATGATAAAATAAACCAAGATAAAATCAAACACAATAAAATCACCCGCTATAAAATTACCCACAATAAAATCACCGACGATAAAATCACCGACGATAAAATCACCCTCAATAAAATCACCCTCCATAGAATCACCCACGATAAAATCACCCATGATAAAATCACCCTCGATAAAATTACGCATGATAAAATCACCCACTATAAAATAACCCACACTAAAATCAGCTACGATATAATAACTCATGATAAAATCACCCATGATAAAATCGCCACTCTAAAATCACCCATGATAAAATCACCCATGATTAAATCATGTACGATAACATCACACACAATAAAAACACGCACGATAAAATCATCGCCACTAAAATCTCCGACGATAAAATCACCGACGATAAAATCCCCCGTGATAAAATCACTCTTAATAAAATCAGCATCGAGATAACCACCTATGGTAAAATTAACCACGATAAAATCACCGACGATAAAATAACAATCGATAAAATCACCGCCGATAAAATCATATTTGATTGAATCACCCACGGTAAAATTTCCCAAGGTAAAATCACCCACGATAAAATCACTCTACATAGAATCACCCTCGATAAAATCACACACGATAAAACCACCCATGATAAAATCACCCACAATAAAATCACACTCAATAAAATCACCCATGACAAAATCACCCTTGAGAAAATCACCCAAGATAAAAGCACCCTAAATAGAATCACCCACGATACAATCACCCTTGATAAAATGACCCACGATAAAATCAACTATTCAAAAGTCAGCCATGATAAAATAACGCTCGATAAAATCACCCATGATAAAATCACCCATGGTAAAATCAACCACCATTCAATCATCCTCGATAAAATCTCTCACGGTAATATCAACTTCGATAGAATTACCCACGATAATTTAACCCTCGATAAAATCACTCATGATAAAATCACCCACTATAAAATTACCCACAATAAAATAACCCATGATAAAATTACTCTCGATAAAATCACCCACGATAAAATCGCTCATGGTAATATCACCCACGATGAAACAACCTCAATAGAATCACCCACGATAAAATCACACTTAGTAAAATCACCCACGATAAAATAACTCTCAATAGAATCACGTACGATAAGATCACCCTCAATAGAATCAACCACGATAAAATCACCCATGATAAAATCACCCACAATAAAAATCACCCATGATAAAATCACTCACGATAAAATCACACTCTATAAAATCACACTCTATAAAAATCACCCATGATAAAATCACCCATTATAAAAGAACCTACACTAAAATCACCAATGATAAAATCACACTTGATAAAATCACCCATGCTAAAATTAACCACGATAAAAGCACCCATTATAAAACAACCTACACTAAAATCACCCACGATAAAATCACCCATGATAAAATCACCCACGATAAAATCACCCATGATAAAATCACCAACGATAAAATCACCCATGATAGAATCACCCACGATAAAATCAGCCATGATAAAATCACCCACGATAACATCACTCATTATAAAATAACAAGCAATAAAAACACCCATGATAAAATCACACTCAATAAAATCACCGAATATTAAAACTACCCACGATAAAGTCACCCTCGATAAAATCACCTACGGTAAAATCACCCATGATAAAATCACCCTTGATAAAATCACCCATGATAAAATTTCCAATGAAAAAATCACCCACGATAAAATCACCCTCGATAAAATCACCCATGATAAAATCACCTTCTATAAAATCACCCATGATAAAATCACACATGGTAAAATCAACCTCGATAAAATCACCTATGATAAAATAACCCTTGATAAAGTAGCCCATGATAAAATCACCCGCGATAAAATCACACTCGATAGAATCACCCACGATAAAAGCACCCAAGGTAAAATCACCCACGATAAAATCACTCTCACTAGAATCACCCACGATAAAATCACGCTCAATAGAAACACCCACGATAAAATTGCCCACGATAAAATCACCCATGATAAAATCACCCACGATAAAATCACACTCGATAAAATCACCCATGATAAAATCACCCTCGATAAAATTATCCATGATAATATCACACTCGACAAAATCATCCACAATAACATCACCCACTATAAAATAACTTTACTAAAATCTCCCACAATAAAGTCACGCATGAAAAAATCACCCAAGATAAAATAACGCACGACAAAATCACCCAGGATAAAATCACCATCAGTAAAATCATCCACAGAAAATCACCCATGATAAAATCTCCGACGATAACATCACCCACTATAAAATAACCCACACTAACATCTCCCATGATAAAATCACGCATGAGAAAATCACCCTAGATAAAATAACACACGATAAAATCACCCTCACTAAAATCACCCACGATAAAATCACCCACGATAAAATTACCCATGATAAAATCACCCACGATAAAATCAAACACGAGAAAATCACCCGCTATAAAAATAATTACAATAAAGTCAGCCACGATAAAATCAACATCGATAAAATCACCCACGATAAAATCACCCAAGGTAAAATCACCAACGATAAAATCACTCATGATAAAATCACACATGATAAAATCACACTCGATAAAATCACCCTTGATAAAATCGCCCTCGATAAAATTACCCATGATAAAATCACCCACAATAAAATAACCCACACTAAAATCACCTACGATATAATAACTAATGACAAAGTCACCCATGATAAAATCATGCACGATAAAATCACCCATAATAAAATAACCCACTCTACAATCACCCACGATAAAATCACGCATGATTAAATAACAAATGATGAAATCACACTCAATAAAAACACCTACGATATAATCACCCATGATAATATCACACTCGATAAAATCACCCACGATAACATCACCAACTATAAAATAACCCACACTAAAATCTCCCACGGTAAAATCACGCATGAGAAAATCACACAAGATAAAATAACGCACGATAAAATCACCCATGATAAAATCACCCTCACTAAAATCACCTACGATAAAATCACCCATGATAAAATCACCCAAGATAAAATCAAAAACGAGAAAATCACCCGCTATAGAACTACCCACAATAAAATCAGCCACAATACAATCACCCTCGATAAAATCACCCACGATAAAATAACCTAAGGTAAAATCACCCACGATAAAATCACCCTCAATAGAATCACCCACGATAAAATTACCCAAGATTAAAATCACCCATGATTAAATAACATACGAAAAAATCACACACAATAAAAACACACACAATAAAATCATCCTCGATTAAATCATCCTCGATTAAATCACCCACGATAAAATCATCCGCTATAAAATTACCTACAATAAAATCACCCACGATAAAATCACACTTGATAGAATCACCCACGATAAAATTACTCAAGGTAAAATCACCCATGATAAAATCACTCTCAATAAAATCACCCATGATAAAATCACCCTCAATAGACTCACCCACAATAAAATCGCCCATGATAAAATCACACTTGATAGAATCACCCACGATAAAATTACCCAAGGTAAAATCACCCACGATAAAATCATTCTCAATAGAATCACCCACGATAAAATCATCCTCAATAGAATCACCCACGATAAAATTACCCACGATAAAATCACCCACGATTAAGTTACCCATGATAAAATCACCCATGATAAAATCACACATGATAAAATCACCCTCGATAAAATCACCCATGATAAAATCACCCTTGATAAAATTACCCATGATAAAATCACCCACTATAAAATAACCCACACTAAAATCACCTACGATATAATAACTCATGACAAAGTCACCCATGATAAAATCACGCACGCTAAAATCACTCATGATAAAATACACCACACTAAAATCACCCACGATAAAATAACGCATGATTAAATAACGTAAGATGAAATCACACATAATAAAAACACCTACGATATAATCACCCATGATAAAATAACCCTCGATAAAATCAACGACGATAAAATCATCCGCTATAAAATTACCAACAATAAAATCACGCACGATAAAATCGCACTTGATAGAATCACCCAAAGTAAAATTACCCACGATAAAGTCACCCTCGATAAAATCACCAACAATAAAATCACCTACGGTAAAATCACCCACGATAAAGTCACCCTCGATAAAATCACCGACAATAAAATCACCTATGGTAAAATCACCCACGATTAAATCACCGTTGAGAAATTCACCGATGATAAAATCACCCTCTATAAAATCACCCACGATAAAATCACCCATGGTTAAATCAACCTCGATAAATCACCCACAAGAAAATAACCCTTGATAAAGTACCCCACGATAAAATCACCCAAGCTAAAATCACCTACGATAAAATCACTCTCAATAGAATCACTCACGATACAATTACCCTCAATAGAATCACCCACGATAAGATCACCCACGATAAAATCAGCCAGGATAAAATCACCCATGATAAAATCACCCACGATAAAATCACGCTCAATAAAATCACCCATGAAAAAATCACCTTGGATAAAATTACCCATGATAAAATCACCCACGATAAAATCACACTCGATAGAATCACCCACGATAAAATCACCCAAGCTAAAATCACCTACAATAAAATCACTCTCAATAGAATCAGGGACGATAAAATCACCCTTAATAGAACCACTCACGATAAAATCACCCATGAAAAAATCACCCACGATAAAATCACACTCGATAAAATCACCCATGATAAAATGACCCTCGATAAAATTACCCATGATAAAATCACCTACTATAAAATAACCCACACTAAAATCACCTACGATATAATCACCCATGATAAAATCACACTCGATAAAATCACCCACAATAACATCACCCACTATAAAATAACCCATACTAAAATAACCCACACAAAAATCTCTCAAGATAAAATAATGCACGATAAAATCACCCTAACTAAAATTACCCACGATAAAATCGCCCATGATAAAAAAAACCAAGATAAAATCAAACACAATAAAATCACCCGCTATAAAATTACCCACGATAAAATCAGCCACGATAAAATCACCCACAATAAAATCACCCACGATAAAATCACCCTTAATAGAATCACCCACGATAGAATCACCCATGATAAAATCAGCCACGATAAAATCACACTCTATAAAATCACCCATGATGAAATCACCCTAGATAAAATTACGCATGATAAAATCACCCACTATAAAATAACCCACACTAAAATCAGCTATGATATAATAACTCATGATAAAGTCACCCATGATAAAATCGCCATGATAAAATAACCCACACTAAAATAACCCACGATAAAATAGCCCATGATTAAATCACGTACGATAACATCACAAACAATAAAAACACCCACGATAAAATCATCGTCACTAAAATCACCTGCGATAAAATCACCAATGATAAAATCACTCTTAATAAAATCAGCATCGAGAAAATCACCTATGGTAAAATTATCCACGATAAAATCATCCACGATAAAATAACAATCGATAAAATCACCCCCGATAAAATCATACTTGATTGAATCACCCACGATAAAATTTCCCAAGGTAAAATCACCCATGATAAAATCATTCTCAATAGAATCACCCTCGATAAAATCACACACGAGAAAAACCACCCATGATAAATTCACTCTTAACAAAATCACCCACGATAAAATCATACTCAATAAAATCACCCATGACAAAATCACCCTTGAGAAAATTACCCACGATAAAAGCACCCTAAATAGAATCACCCACCATAAAATCACCCCTGATAAAATGACCCACGATAAAATCAACTATTCGAAAGTCACCCGTGATAAAATAACCCTTGATAAAATCACCCATGGTAAAATCACCTACGGTAAAATCAACCACCATTCAATCATCCTCGATAAAATCTCCCATGGTAATATCTACTTCGATAGAATTACCCACGATAATTTAACCCTCGATAAAATCACCCATGATAAAATCACCCACTATAAAATTACCCACAATAAAATAACCCATAATAAAATCACTCTCGATAAAATCACCCACGTTAAAATCGCTCATGGTAATATCACCCACGATGAAACAACCTCAATAGAATCACCCAAGATAAAATCACCCACGATAAAATCACACTTAGTAAAATCACCCACGATAAAATAACTCTCAATAGAATCACGCACAACAAGATCACCCTCAACAGAATCAACCACGATAAAATCACCCATGATAAAATCACGCACGATAAAAATCACCCATGATAAAATCACTCACGATAAAATCACACTCTATAAAAATCACCCATGATAATCACCCTCGCTAAAATTACCCACGATAAAAGCACCCATTATCAAAGAACCTACACTAAAATCACCAATGATAAAATCACAGTTGATAAAATCACCCATGCTAAAATTACCCACGATAAAAGCACCCATTATAAAATAACCTAAACTAAAATCACCAATGATAAAATCGCACTTGATAAAATCACCCACGATAAAATCACCCATTATAAAATCACCCACGATAAAATCACCCACGATAAAATCACCCACGATAAAATCACCCATGATAAAATCACCGAAGGTAAAATCTCCCACGATAAAATCACCCTCAATAGAATCACCCACGCTAAATTCACCCACTATAAAATCACCGATGATAAAATCACCCTCGATAAAATCACCGACAATAAAATCAGCCACGACAAAATCACCCTCGATAAAATCACCCACGATAAAATCACCGAAGGTAAAATTACCCACGATAAAATCACCCTCAATAAAATCACCCACGCTAAATTCACCCACGATAAAATCACCGATGATAAAATCACCGACGATAAAATCACCCACTATAAAATTACTGACGATAAAATCACACTCGATAAAATCTTCCGTGATAAAATCACCCTCGATAAAATTACGCATGATAAAATCACCCACTATAAAATAACCCACACTAAAATCACGTACGATACAATAACTCATGATGATGTCACCCATGATAAAATCACCCAGGATAAAATCACCCACGATAAAATAGCCCACACTAAAATCACCCACGATAACATCACTCGTTATAAAATCACACACAATAAAAACACCCTTGATAAAATCACACTTAATAAAATCACCGAAATTGAAATTACCCACGATAAAGTCACCCTTGATAAAATCACCGACAATAAAATCACCTACGGTAAAATCACCCTTGATAAAATCACCCATGATAAAATCAACCATGAAAAAATCACCCACGAAAGAATCACCCTCAATAAAATCACCCATGATAAAATCAACCTCTATAAAATCACCGACAATAAAATCACCCACTATAAAATCACCCACGATAAAATCACACATGGTAAAATCAACCACGATAAAATCACCCACGATAAAATCACACTCGATAGAATCACCCACGATAAAATCACCCCAGGTAAATTAAGCCACGATAGAATCACTCTCAATAGAATCACCCACGATAAAATCACCCTGAATAGAATCGCCCACGATAAAATCATCCACGATAAAATCAGCCATGATAAAATCACCCACGATAAAATCACACTCGATAAAATCAGCCATGATAAAATCACCCTCGATAAAATTACTCATATAAAATCACCCACTATAAAATAACCCATACTAAAATCACCTACGATATACTCACCAATGATAAAATCACATTGGATAAAATCACCCATGATAACATCACCCACTGTAAAATAACCCACACTAAAATCTCCCACGATAAAATCACGCATGAGAAAAACACCTAAGATAAAATAACGCACGATAAAATCACCCTCACTAATATCACCCACGGTAAAATCACCCATGATAAAATCACTCAAGATTAAATCAAACACGATAAAATCACCCGCTACAAAATTACCGACAATAAAATCAGCCACAACAAAATCACCCTCGATAAAATCACCCACGATAAAATCACCGAAGGTAAAATCACCCACGATAAAATCACC
>BDMB01000138.1:29679-44962 GCA_016859785.1 Macrotyloma uniflorum
GTGTATAAGAGACAGTACGTTTGCATCGTTAAAATCACCCACGATAAAATCACCGAAGGTAAAATCACCCACGGGAAAATCACCGATGATAAAATCACACTCGATAAAATCTTCCGCGATAAAATCACCCTTGATAAAATTACGCATGATAAAATCACGCACTATAAAATAACCCATACTAAAATCACCTACGATATACTCACCAATGATAAAATCACACTGGAAAAAATCACCCATGATAACATCACCCACTATAAAATAACCCACACTAAAATCTCCCACGATAAAATCACGCATGAGAAAAACACCCAAGATAAAATAACGCACGATAAAATCACCCACGATAAAATCACCCTAACTAATATCACCCACGGTAAAATCACCCATGATAAAATCACCCAAGATTAAATCAAACACGATAAAATCACCCGCTACAAAATTACCGACAATAAAATCAGCCACGACAAAATCACCCTCAATAAAATCACCCACGATAAAATCACCGAAGGTAAAATCACCCACGATAAAATCACCCTCAATAGAATCACCCTCAATAGAATCACCCACGCTAAATTCACCCACGATAAAATCACCGATGATAAAATCACTCTCGATAAAATCTTCCATGATAAAATCACCCTCGATAAAATTACCCGTGATAAAATCACCCGCTATAAAATAACCCACACTAAAATCACCTACGATATAATAACTCATGATGAAGTCACCCATGATAAAATCACCCACAATAAAATCATCCATGATAAAATAACCCACACTAAAATCACCCACAATAAAATCACCCATGATTAAATCACACACGATAAAATCACTCACGATAAAATCACCCACGATAAAATCATCGTCACTAAAATCACACACGATTAAATCACTCACGATAAAATCACTCATGATAAAAACACCCACAATAAAATCACCCATGATAAAATCACGCTTAATAAAATCGCACTCGATAAAATCACGTATGGTAAAATTATCCGAGATAAAATAACCCATGATAAAATAACCCTCGATAAAATCACCCACGTTAAAATCATCCGCTATAAAATTACCTACAATAAAATTACCCACGATAAAATCAGACTTGATAACATTATCCACGATAAAATTACCCAAGGTAAAATCACCCACGATAAAATCACTCGGAATAGAATCACCCACGATAAAATTACCCTCAATAAAATCACCCACGATAATATCAGCCCTGTTAAAATCACCCATGATAAAATCAACCTTTATAAAATTACGCACCATAAAATCACCCTCAATAAAATCACCCACGATAAAATCACCCTCGATAAAATCACCCTAGATAAAATCACCCTCGATAAAATCACCCATGGTAAATCACCCACTATAAAATAAGCCATATAAAATCACCTACGATATAATCACCCATGATAAAATCACACTTGATAACATCACCCACGATAACATCACCCACTATAAAATAACCCTCACTAAAATCTCACACGATAAAATCACGCATGAGAAAATCACCGATGATAAATTAAAGCACGATAAAATCACCCACGATAAAATCACCCTCACTAAAATCACCCACGATAAAATCACCCATGATAAAATTGCCCAAGATAAAATCAAACACAAGAAAATCACCCGCTACAAAATTACCCACAATAAAATCAGCCACGACAAAATAACCCTAGATAAAATAACCCACGATAAAATAACCGAAGGTAAAATCACCCATGATAAAATCTCCCTCAATTGAATCACCCACGATAAAATCACCGAAGATAAAATCACACTCGATAAAATCTTCCGTAATAAAATCACCATCGATAAAATTACCCATGATAAAATCACCCACTATAAAATAACCCACAGCAAAATCACCTACGATATAATAACTCATGATGAAGTCACCCATGATAAAATCACCCACGATAAAATGACACACGATAAAATGACACACGATAAAAACACCCACGATAAAATCATCGTCACTAAAATGACGCACGATAAAATCATCCATGATAAAATCACTCTTAATAAAATCACACTCGATAAAATCATCCGCTATAAAATTACCTACAATAAAATCACTCACGATAAAATTAGACTTGATAGAATTATCCACGATAAAATTACCCAAGGTAAAATCACCCACGATAAAATCACTCTCAATAGAATCACCCACGATAAAATCACCCTCAGTAGAATCACCCACGATAATATTGGCCCTGATAAAATCACCCATGAAAAAATCAACCTTGATATAATTACCCACGATAAAATCACTCTCGATAAAATCTCCAAGAATAAAATCACCTACGATACAATCAACCACGATAAAATCACCCTCGATAAAATCACCCATGATAAAATCACCCACGATAATATCACTCATTATAAAATCACACATAATAAAAACACCCTTGATAAAATCACACTCAATAAAATCACCGAAAGTAAAATTACCCACGATAAAGCCACACTCGATAAAATCACCGACAATAAAATCACCTACGGTAAAATCACCCATGATAAAATCACCCTTGATAGAATCACCCATGACAAAATCACCCATGATAAAATCAGCCATGAAAAATCACCCACGATAAAATCACCCTCGAAAAAATCACCCATGATAAAATCACCCTCTATAAAAGCACCCATGATAAAATCACCTACTATAAAATCACCCATGATAAAATCACCCTTGGTAAAATCACCCATGGCAAAATCAACCTCGATAAAATCACCCAGTATAAAATCACCCGCTATAAAATTACTTACAATAAAATCACGCACGATAAAATCACTCACGATAACGTCACCCATGATAAAATCACCCAAACTAAAATCACCTACGATAAAATCACTCTCAATAAAATCATCCACAATAAAATCAGCCATGATAAAATCACCCACGATAAAATCACCCATGATAAAATCACCCACGATAAAATAACACTCGCTAAAATCTCGCATGATAAAATCACCCTCGATAAATTTACCCATGATAAAATCACCCAATAGAAAATAACCCAGACTAGGATCAACTACGATATAATCACCCATGATAAAATCACTCACGATAACATCACCCACTGTAAAATAACCCACACTAAAATCTCACACGATAAAATCACGCATGAGAAAATCACCCAAGATAAAATAACGCACGATAAAATCACTAACAATAAAATCACCCTCACTAAAATCACCCACGATAAAATCACCCATGATAAAATCAACTAAGATAAAAATCAAACACGATAAAATCACCCGCTATAAAATTACCCATAGTAAAATCAACCATCATAAAATCACCCACTCTAAAAGCACCGAAGGTAAAATGACCCACGCTAGAATCACCCTCAATAGAATCACCCATGATAAAATCACCCACGATAAAATGACCCTCGATAAAATCACCCATGATAAAATCACCCTCGATAAAATTACCCATGACAAAAGCACCCACTATAAAATAACCCACACTAAAATCAGCTACGCTATAATAACTCATGATAAAGTCACCCATGATAAAATGACCCCCGAGAAAATCGCCCTTGATAAAATAACCCACACTAAAATCAACCTCGAGAAAATCATCTATGGTAAAATTATCCACGATAAAATCACCCACGATAAAATAACTCTCGATAAAATCACCCACGATAAAATCATCTGCTATAAAATTACCTACAATAAACTCACACTTGATAGAATCACCTGCAATAAAATTACCAAAGTTAAAATCACCCACGATAAAATTGCCAAAGTTAAAATCACCCTCTATGAAATCACCGACGATAAAATCACCCACTATAAAATCACACATGGTAAAATCACCCATGATAAAATCACACTCAATAGAATCACCCACGATAAAATCACCCAAGGTAAAATCACTCACGATAAAATCACTCTCAATAGAATCACCCACGATAAAATCACCCTCAATAGAATCGCCCACGATAAAATCACCCACGATAAATACACGCATGATAAAATCACCCACGATAAAATCACACTCGATAAAATTAGCCATGATAAAATCACCCTCGATAAAATTACCCAAGATAAAATCACCCACTATAAAATAACCCATACTAAAATCACCTACGTTATAAACACCCATGATAAAATCCCACTAGATAAAATCACCCACGATAACATCACCCATTATGAAATAACCCACACTAAAATCTCACACGATAAAATCAGGCATGAGAAAATCACCAAAGATAAATTAAAGCACGATAAAATCACCCACGATAAAATCACGCTCACTAAAATAACTCACGATAAAATCACCCATGATAAAATCACCCAAGAAAAAATCAAACACGAGAAAATCACCCGCAACAAAATTACGCACAATAAAATCAGCCACGACAAAATCACCCTCGATAAAATCATCCACAATAAAATAACCGAAGGTAAAATCACCCACGATAAAATCTCCCTCAATAGAATCACCCACGCTAAATTCACCCACGATAAAATCACCGACGATAAAATCACACTCGAAAAAATCTTCCATGATAAAATCACCCTCGATAAAATTACCCATGATAAAATCACCCACTATAAAACAACCCACACTAAAATCACCTACGATATAACAACTCATGATGAAGTCACCCATGATAAAATCACCTACGATAAAATCACCCAGGATAAAATAACCCACACTAAAATCACCCACGATAAAATCACCCATGATTACATCACACACGACAAAATGACACACGATCAAAACACCCATGATAAAATCATCGTCACTAAAATCACGCACGCTAAAATCACCCATGATAAAATCACCCATGATAAAATCACTCTTAATAAAATCACACTCGATAAAATCACCTATGGTAAAATTATCCACGATAAAATCACCCACGATAAAATAACCCTCGATAAAATCACCCACGATAAAATCATCCGCTATAAAATTACCTACAATAAAATCACCCACGATAAAATCAGACTTGATAGAATTATCCACGATAAAATTACCCAAGGTAAAATCACCCACGATAAAATCACTCTCAATAGAATCACCCACGATAAAATCACCCTCAATAGAATCACCCACGATAATATCAGCCCTAATAAAATCACCCATGACAAAATCAACCTTGATAAAATTACCCACGATAAAATCACCCTCGATAAAATTTCCAAGAATAAAATCACCTACGATACAATCACCCATGATAAAATCACCCTCGATAAAATTACCCATGATAAAATCATCCACGATAATATCACTCATTATAAAATCCAACACAATAAAAACACCATTAATAAAATCACACTCAATAAAATTACCGAAAGTAAAATTACCCACGATAAAGTCACCCTCGATAAAATCATCGACAATAAAATCACCTACGGTAGAATCACCCATGATAAAATCACCCATGATAAAATCAGCCATGAAAAATCACCGACGATAAAATCACCCTCGATAAAATCACCCATGATAAAATCACCTCTATAAAATCACCGACGATAAAATCACCCACTATAAAATCACCCATGATAAAATCACCCTTGGTAAAATCACCCATGGTAAAGTCACCTACGATAAAATCACTTACGATAAAATCACCCTCGATAAAATCACGCATGATAAAATCATCCATTATAAAATCACACTCGATAAAATCACCCATGATAAAATCACCGTCGATAAAAGTACCCATGATAAAATCACCCACTATAAAATAACCCACAGTAAAATCAGCTACGATATAATAACTCTTGATAAAGTCACCCAATTTAAATTCACCAACGATAAAATCACCCATGATAAAATAACCCACACTAAAATCACCCACGATAAAATCACCCATGATTAAATCACGTACGATAAAATCACACACGAAAAAAACACCCACGATAAAATCATCGTAACTAAAATCACGCACGATAAAATTACCAATAATAAAATCACTCTTAATAAAATCATCGTCGATAAAATCACGTATGGTAAAATTATCCACGATAAAATCACCCACGATAAAATAAATCTCGATAAAATCACCCGCGATAAAATCATCCGCTGTAAAATTACCTACAATAAAATCACCCACGATAGAATTATCGACAATAAAATTACCCAAACTAAAATCACCCATGATTAAATCACACTCGATAAAATCACCCTCGAAAAAATTGCCGATGATAAAATCACCCACTATAAAATAACCCACACTAAAATCACCTATTATATAATAACTCATGATAAAGTCACCCATGATAAAATCACCCACGATAAAATCAACCGTTATAAAATAACCCATGATAAAATCCTGTACGATAAAAAAACCCTTAATAAAATCATCGTCACTAAAATCACCCACGATAAAATCACCCATGATAAAATCACTCATAATAACATCACCGTCGATAAAATCACCTATGGTAAAATTATCCACCATAAAATAACCCACGATAAAATAACCCTCGATAAAATCACCCACGATAAAATAATTCGCTATAAAATTACCTACAATAAAATCACCCTTGATAGAATTATCCACGATAAAATTACCCAAGCTAAAATCACCCACGATAAAATCACTCTCAATAGAATCACCGACGATAAAATCACCCTCAATAGATTCATCCATGATAAAATCACCCACGATAGAATCACCCATGATAAAATCAGCCACGATAAAATCACCCTCGCTAAAATTACCCACGATAAAAGCACCCATTATAAAATAACCTACACTAAAATCACCAATAATAAAATCACACTTGATAAAATCACCCATGATAAAATCACCCACGATAAAATCAGCCTTGATAAAATCACCCATGATAAAATCAACCACGATAAAATTACCCATGATAAAATAAACCTCGATAAATCACTAAGAGTAAAATCACCGACGATAAAATCACCCACGATAAAATCACCCACGATAAAAACACCCATGATAAAATCACCCACGATAACATCACTCATGATAAAATCACACACAATAAATGTACCCTTGATAAAATGACACTCAATAAAATCACTGTAAGTAAAATTACCCATAATAAAGTCACCCTTGATAAAATTACCAACGATAAAATCACCCCTGAAAAAAACACCCACGATATAGTCACCCATGAACAAGTAATGGACGATGAAATCTCCGACGATGAAATAACCCTCGATAAAATCACCCCTGATAAAATCATTCGCTATAAAATTACCTACAATAAAATCACACACGATAAAATCACACTTGATAGAATCACCCACGATAAAATTACCCAATGTAAAATAACCCACGATAAAATCACAATTGATAGAATCACCCATGATAAAATTTCCCAATGTAAAATCACCCACGATGAAATCACTCTAAATAGAATCACCCTCGATAAAACCAGCCACGATAAAATCAACCATGATAAAATCACCCTCGATATAATCACCAAGAATAAAATCATCTACGATAAAATCACCCACGATAAAAATACCATCAATAAAATCACACCTGATAAAATCACCCACGATAACATCACTCATTATAAAAACATCCTTGATAAAATCACACTCAATAAAATCATTGAAAGTAAAATTACGCACGATAAAGTCACCCTCGATAAAATCACCGACAATAAAATCACCAATGGTAAAATCACCCAAGATAAAATCACCCTTGATAAAATCACCCATGATAAAATCACCCATGATAAAATCACCCTCTATAAAATCCCCCACGATAAAATCACAACCTATAAAATCACCCTTCAAAAAATAGCCCACGATAAAATCACCCATGATAAAATCACCCTCTTTAAAATCACCCACGATAAAATCACCCACTATAAAATCACCGACAATAAAATCACCAATGGTAAAATCACCCACGATAAAATCACCCTTGATAAAGTCACCCATGCTAAAATCACCCATTATAAAATCACGCATGAAAAAATCACCCACGATATAATCACCCTCGATCAAATCACCCATGATAAAATCACCCTATATGAAATCACCCACGATAAAATCACCCACTATAAATCACCCATGATAAAATCACCCTTCAAAAAATCACCCATGATAAAATCACCCTCTATAAAATCACCCATGATAAAATCACCCACTATAAAATCACCCATGATAAAATCAGCCTTCAAAAAATCACCCACGATATAATCACCCTCGATAAAATCACCCATGATAAAATCACCCTCCATTAAATCACCTACGAAAATATCACCCACGAGAAAATCACCCACGATTAAATCACCCACGATAAAATCACCCGCTATAAAATTACTTACAATAAAATCACCCACGATAAAATCACACTCTATAAAATCACCCACGATAACATCACCCACTATAAAATAACCCACACTAAAATCCACCAAGATAAAATTACCCGCTATAAAATTACCCACGATAAAATAACACTTGATAAAATCACCCACGATAAAATTACGCAGGGTAAAGTCACCCACAATAAAATCACTCTCAATAGAATCACCCACGATAAAATGACCCTCAATAGAATCACCCACGATAAAATCAACCACGATAAAATCACCCACGATAAAATCACACTCGATAAGATCACCCATGATCAAATCAACCTCTATAAAATTACCCATGATAAAAGCACCCATTATAAAGTAACCTACACTAAAATCACAATATGATAAAATCACACTTGATAAAATCACCCACGATAAAATCACCCATGATAAAATAACCCACGATAAAATCAGCCTCGATAAAATCACCCGTGATAAAATCAACCTCGTTAAAATTACTCACGATAAAATCACCCTCAATAAAATAACCAAGAATAAAATCAGCTACGATAAAATCACCCTCCATAAAATCATCCTCGATAAAATCATCCATGGTAAAATCACCCACGATAACATCACTCATTATAAAATCACACACAATAAAACACCCTTGATAAAATCACACTCAATAAAATCACTCAAAGTAAAATTACCCACGATAAAGTCACCCTCCATAAAATAACCGATAATAAAATCACCAATGGTAAAATCACCCACGATAAAATCACCTTTGATAAAATCACCCATGTTAAAATTACCCATGATAAAATCACCCGTGAAAAAATCACACACGATATAATCACCGTCGATAAAATCACCCATGATAAAATCACCCTCTCTAAAATCACCTACGATAAAATCACAACCTATAAAATCACCCATGATAAAATCACCCTTCAAAAAATCACCCACGATAAAATCACCCATGATAAAATCACCCTCTATAAAATCACCCACGATAAAATCACCCACTATAAAATCACTGACAATAAGATCACCAATGGTAAAATCACCCACGATAAAATCACCCACTATAAAATCACCCATGATAAAATCACCCTTCAAAAACTCACCCACGATAAAATAACCCTATATAAAGTACCCCACGATAAAATCACCCGCTATAAAATTACATACAATAACATCACCCACGATAAAATCACACTCGATAAAATCACCCACGATAACATCACCCACTATAAAATATCCCTCACTAAAATCCACCAAGATAAAATCACCCGCTATAAAATTAGCCACAATAAAATCACCCTCGATAAAATCACACACGATAAAATCACCCACGATAAAATCACACTCAATAGAATCACCCACGATAAATTCACCCATGATAAATTCACCCATTAAAATCACCCTCGATAAAATTGCCCGTGATAAAATCACCCACTATAAAACAACCGACACTAAAATCAGCTACAATATAATAACTCACGATAAAGTCACCCATGATAAAATCAACCACGATAAAATCACCCATGATAAAATAACCCACACTTCACACACGATAAAATCACCCATGATTAAATAACGTACGATGAAATCATTTATGATAAAATCACCCTCGATAAAATCACCCAAGATAAAATCATCCGCTATAAAATTACCTACAATAAAATCACCCACGATAAAATCACTCTCAATAGAATCACCCACGATAAAATTACCCTCAATAGAATCACTCGCAATAAAATCACCCTCGATAAAACAACACTGGATAAAATTACCCACGATAAAATTACCCAAGGTAAAATCACCCACGATAAAATCACTCTCAATAGAATCACCCACGATAAAATCACCCACGATAAAATCACCCATGATAAAATCACACACGATAAAATCACACTCGATAAAATCACCCATGATCAAATCAACCTCTAGAAAATTACCCATGATAAAAGCACCCATTATAGAATAACCTACACTAAAATTACAAATGATAAAATCACCCACGATAAAATCACCCATGATAAAATCACCCACGATAAAATCAGCCTCGATAAAATCACCCACGATAAAATCACCCATGATAAAATCACCCACGATAAAATCAGCCTCGATAAAATCACCCGTGATAAAATCAACCTTGATAAAATTACCCATGATAAAATCACCCTTGATAAAATCATCAAGAATAAAATCAACTAAGATAAAATCACCCACGATAAAATCACCCTCGATAAAATCAACCATGATAAAATCACCCACGATAACATCACTCATTATAAAATCACACACAATAAAACACCCTTGATAAAATCACACTCAATAAAATCACCGAAATTAAAATTACCCACGCTAAAGTCACCCTCGATAAAATCATCGACAATAAAATCACCTATGGTAAAATCACCCACGATAAAATAACCCTTGATAAAATACCCCACAAAAAGATCACCCGCTATAAAATTACATATAATAAAATCACCCACGATAAAATCACACTCAATAGAATCACCCACGATAAAATCACTTATGGTAAAATCACCCACGAAAAAATCATTCTCAATAGAATCACCCACAATAAAATCACCCTCAATAGAATCACCCACTATAAAATCACCCACGATAAAATCACCCATGATAAAATCACCCTCGATAAAATCACCCATGATAAAATCACCCTCGATAAAATTACCCATGATAAAATCACCCTCGATAAAATTACCCATGATAAAATCACCCACTATAAAATAACCCACACTAAAATCACCTACAATATAATCACGCATGTAAAATCAAACTCGATAAAATTACCCACGATAACATCACCGACTATAAAATAACCTACACTAAATTCTCCCACGATAAAATCACGCACGATAAAATAACCCAAGATAAAATAAGCCACGATAAAATCACTGACAATAAAATCAGCCCCACCAAAATCAACCACGATAAAATCACCCATGATAAAATCACCCAAGATAAAATCAAACACAATAAAATCAGCCGCTATAAAATTACCCACAATAAAATCAGCCACGATAAAATCACCCTCGATAAAATCACCCACTATAAAATCACCCAATGTAAAATCACCCATGATAAAATCACCCTCAAATAAATAACCCACGATAAAATCACCCATGATAAAATCACCCTCGATAAAATCACCTACGATAAAATCACCCATGATAAAATAACCCACACTAAAATCACCCACGGTAAAATCACCCATGATTAAATCACGTACGATAAAATCACACACAATAAAAGTACCCACGATAAAATCAACAACGACAAAATCACCCATGTTAAAATCACTCTTAATAAAATCACCCTCGACAAAATCACCTATGGTAAAATTATCCACGATAAAATCACCCACGATAAAATAACACTCGATAAAATCAGCCACGATAAAATCACACTTGATAGAATCACCCACGATAAAATTACGCAAGGTAAAATCACCCACGATAAAATCATTCTCAACAGAATCACCCATGATAAAATCACCCACGATAGAATCACCCACGATGGAACCACCCATGATAATCACTCTTAGTAAAATCACCCATGATAAAATCACCCATGATAAAATCACCCACGATAAAATCACACTCAATAAAATCACCCATGATAAAATCACCCTCAATATAATTACCCACAATAAAAGCACCCATTATAAAATAACCTACACTTCTTGAGTCACTTCTGGAGGACCTTGTGGGGAAAGCTTGGCACCAAACTCTTGTTTTCTACCTCATGCCACCCATAGAAAGATGGTCAAACGGAAGTGGTCAATAGGACTTTGTCTCAACTCTTAAGATGCATGATCTCAGGGAATCCAAGGGAGTGGGAAAATATTTTTCCCCATGTTGAGTTTGCATATAATAGAGTGATTAATTCCACTACTTCTCACTCCCTTTTGAGGTTGTTTATGGGTTTAATCCCTTGACTCCTCTTGACCTCCTTCCCCTCCCCACTCATTAAGCTTGGTGTAGCAATGATGGTCTGCAAAGGTTAAAATTGATTAAGGAGTTGCACACCAAACTGAAAGAGAGGATTGAGAAGAAGGTGAGTCAAGTAGAGAAGCGCGCCAACAAGGGAAGGAAGGAAGTTACCTTCCAATCGGGGGATTGGGGTTGGCTCCATTTGAGGAAGGAAAGATTTCCTACCCAAAGGAAGTCCAAACTAAACCCTAGAGGTGACAGACCTTTCCAAGTGGTTCGCAAAATAAATAATAATGCACATGAGTTAGATCTTCTACCAGAGTATAATGTGAATACTACCTTTAACGTGAGTGATCTTTCTCCTTTGGATGTAGGTTTTCCTAATTCGTGGTCGAATTTTCTCCAAGGGGTGGAGGATGATGAAGCCTTGAGCCCAAAAGAAGAAGACCAAGGGTGTCTTAGGAGGATTACTAGAAGCATGACTAGAAAAGACACCCTTACATCTCTTAAAACCCTCTCTTTACTTTCCATTTTAATTTCTTATTAAGCTTAATTTTAATTGGGCTTATTTTCCTTTATTTTGTAGGACTTTCTAAAGGCACCACACCTTCGATAAGCTCACCCTCATCACATTTTGGGCTTTGGAGTCATCAAATACCTTGAGGGGCGCACCCCCCTTCTCTCCCTAAGTGCTACCACGTTTTTTGGACCTTTTTGGGAGCATCCAGCCCATTTCGAATTGCTTTTAGCACTCCTTTGTAGCATCCCACATCTTTGGCCCTTTAGGAAGGTGTAAACCTAGTTTCTAGACCATTCTTTAGGGTTAATTTACATGTAATTTCAGCTGCATTTGATTGTAATTTGGGGGCCATCCAAGCCTATAAATAGGGCTCCCATTCACCTTGTAAGGGGACTTTTGAATGATAGAAATAGTGAGAAATTTTCAACTTGTGTTGTGAGTGTTCCTCACCCTCTCTTAGCCTTATCTTGAGTGTGATTCAAGTGGCGACACCACCACTTATCTTGGGTATCCACCACCCAAGTAGCGTGACTCATCTAGTGGCATTTAACTTCATTTGGTTCTTATCTTCCTTCCATTTATTCTATGTTATGTTGATTTTTATTTCCATTTGCCTACCCTGTGTTTGATTAATTGTCCCAACATCATAATATTTCCTTTTCCTCCTCTTGAATCCCATTTGAAATAACCTTCACATCTAGATAACATCATCTTATCTTAATGTCCAGTGGGGATTTTCTTTGGGATTTTCCTCTAAAATCAATCTAATCTTCAACTCAAACGATAATCCATAAAGGGGCCTACATCATTTGGTATCATGAGCTAGTTTCTTTGCTGTCTTGCCTATGTTTAATGCTTAATACCATTGTTTTTCTGCTGCCTTTTAGTTGTTTTTTGTGCTCCCTTCAACCCATAACAAGTCTGGACTTTTTCACCATGTATTGGTGCATGTAAGTGGTCCAAATTGGGTGAGGAGTTGCATTTTTGATTGCTAAAAAATTCTGGTCAGTTTTATTTGCGAAAATCTAGGAAAAATCTAGGCACATTCTTGGCTGTTTTCCTTCCTTGTTGCCATGCTATAATGTTCTTTTAATTTGGGTTAAGTCTTCTTGTGTTTTCCTAGCTTTGCTTGAGTCATATGTCTTGTTTTCCATTGAGTTTTCTTGATTAAAATTCTAGTGCTGAAATATCTTTGATAAAATGCCTTAGTGAAGAGTGCATAAATTGAATTGATAAGGAATCCGAAAATAGGGACTAAGAGCTTCATATTCTCCTTTTAAAATTGTGTGTTCAAGTCTAGAAAATTGTGAGAAGCAAAAGAGTTATTTTGGCCAAATTAAAGAAGTGTTTGCACCTTAAAACATTGAATTTCAAACAAATACTTCGGTACAATGTGGCAAATTAGTTCCATCACATAGTAGGGTCCTAATCTTCTTTTATTTGCTTGAAACTGAACTTTTATTTGCATATTTTGGTGCTTCTTAAAGTCTTTATTGCTACCTTTTTCTTGCTTTAGTCTTCTTTCAAAGTTTTGTCTAAAATCAATTCTATTGTATGGTCACCTTTTTGGCTTTTATCTTTTCTTGTTTTAGTCTTTAAGAATCTTTAAGTTTTGTCTTTAAAGTTTTCTTTCTTTGCTTTCTTTTGAAGTGGTGATTGTTGTTTTTCTTTTCTACTTGATTCTTACTCTTGGTGAGTGTTAATTTGAGGGAGTTGCAAACTTGTTTACATAAGGAGTGTGAGTGAACAATTTCGATTCATTTTGGTGATGAGGCCAAACACTTGAGTGAGAGTTAAATTCACTAACTTTTGAAGTTTCATTCTTGTTTTTGTGACTGTTTTTATTTTTGTTTAAAAGTACAATATCTGAAGCTTCTTCTTTTCCTATCTCCCCTCCAAGAGCTAACAAGCTAAGTGAAGAAATGGAGGCCAAACTTAAGAGGCAAGTCGAGCTTCCTCTTGCGGAATTTTTTAGGGAAATGGAGATTTCAAAACAAGAGAATGAAAGAGAATGAAAGAGAGGAGATCCGCCACTTAAGAAGGGAGATAGATGAGAGGAATAGAAGAGCCTATTCCCCAAGAAATGTTCATCATGATGAAGAATAAGATTGGAGGCTCCAAGGGGCAAGGAGGGTTCGCCATCAATCCCCAAAGAAATCCTACCACCATGTGAAGATGCCAAAGTTTTATGGGGACAATGATCTGGACACCTATTTACCAAATCATGAGTGTCAACGCCATCCAAGAAGATCACCAAGTTGATTTAATTGTTTTAGAGTTTGAAAGTTATGCCATGACTTGGTGGCATAAATTTTGTAAAGAACATGGACTGAACCAAGGGCCACCCGCGGCTTCTTGGATAGACTTAAAGTTTCATTTACGCAGTAGATTTGTTCCTTCCTACTATAGGAGGGAGCTCCTTTTGAAGCTCCAACGGCTTCAACAAGGAAATTTATGTGTGAATGATTATTTTAAGTTGATGGAATCTCTTATGCTTAAGGCCGATGTTGAT
>BDMB01000138.1:45472-65921 GCA_016859785.1 Macrotyloma uniflorum
GGAGGGAGTTGTACTAATGTGGCTAGCAAGAGAATGGTAGAGAAACTTGGTTTAGTCACTATTCCTCATGCCAAGCCCTATAAGCTCCAATGGCTTAGTGAAAAAGGTGAGATAGAAGTAAATAAACAAATCCTCATCAATTTCTCCATTGGGAAATATGTGGATGAGGTTCTTTGTGATGTTGTGCCAATGGAAACAACACATATTTTACTAGGTAGGCCATGGCAATTTGATAAGCAAACTTTTCATGATGGTCATACCAATAGATTTTCTTTCAAATTTCAAGGGCACAAGATTACTTTAAAACCTCTCTCTCCCCAAGAGGTTCTTGAGGACCAATTAAAAATGGGAAAGAAAAGAAAAGAAGAAAAAAATATAGGAAAAAGGCAAACATCCAGTGAATTAAAGGAATATATTATGATCTCTTAGAAAGGGATAAAAAAGGTAATTTTTGCACAAAAAGAAATAATTGCATCTTACCCTTCTATGGGGTCATCTCCTAACTTACAGGTCAAAACTTCTAATTGTTCTCAAAGCATAAAATTAGTCTTAGATGAATTCAATGATGTTTTATCAAAAACCATCAAAGGATTTACCTCCTCCAAACGAAATAAAACTTGATTTGAAATCATCTTTGACTAATGATCTTACTAAGGGAAACAACTTGGAGGAATCTAAAGAGTTTCAAAAACCTTTTGATCACCTTTTCCTTAACACTAATATTTTAAAAAAACAATATTGTCTTGCCAGAGTTTAAAGAGTTGGTTGAGAGAAAGGATGATCAAATTGAGAAAAGTGTCAACCTAGAAAAAGGACGTCATCTTCCAACAAATGAATAAACCCTTCAAAGTTGAACACAAAATGAATAAAGATTTTCAAAATTCAAGGTCATTTTCTTTCCAAGAGGTCGAGTATGATGAAGGCCTAAAAACTAAAAACAAATATACATGGTGTCTTGAGAAAATTTCAAACAAAATGCATAATCAAGACACCACT
Source organism: Macrotyloma uniflorum (assembly GCA_016859785.1). Taxonomy (NCBI): domain Eukaryota; kingdom Viridiplantae; phylum Streptophyta; class Magnoliopsida; order Fabales; family Fabaceae; genus Macrotyloma; species Macrotyloma uniflorum. The sequence continues at coordinate 46,469 of BDMB01000138.1, forward strand.
TTCCCTTTACATTTAATCCTTTATTTAGTATTCCTTATATTTCTTAGTTTAATTTCTAATGTTGGTTTAATTTCTTATGAAGCTTAATTTTAATTGGGTTTATTTTCCTTTGTTTTGTAGGACTTTCTAAAGGCACCACACCTTGGATAAGCTCACCCCCATCACATTTTGGGATTTGGAGCCACCAAATACTTCGAGGGGCGCACCCCCCTTCTCTCCCTAAGTGCTTCCACGTTTTTCGCACCTTTTTGGGAGCATCAAGCCCATTTTGAAGTGCTTTTAGCACCCCTTTACAGTAGCCCAATCTTTGGCCCTTTATGAAGGTGTAAACCTAGTTTCTAGACTATTCTTTAGGGTTAATTTACATGTAATCTCAGCTGCATTTGATTATAATCTGGGGGTCATCTAATCCTATAAATAGGGCTCCCATTCACCTTGTAAAGGGACTTTGAAATGATAGAAAATTAGTGAGAAATTTTCAGAAGTAGGGAGAAGTTAAAAGGAAGAAGGAAGAAGGAAAAAAGAAGAAGGAAGAAGGAAGAAGGAAAAAAGAAGGAAGAAAAAAGAAGGAAGAAGTTAGAAGGAAGAAGGAAGAAGGAAAAAGGAAGAAGTTAGAAGGAAGAAGGAAGAAGGAAAAAGGAAGAAGGAGAAAGGAAGAAGGAAATGAGAAGAAGGAAGAAATTATAAGTTAGAAGGAAGAAGGAAGAAGTAAAAAGGAAGAAGGAAGTAGGAGGAAGTTAGAAGGAAGAAGGAAGAAGTTAGAAGGAAGAAGGAAGAAGGAAGAAGGAAGAGGGAAGAAGGAAGAAGTTAGAAGGAAGAAGGAAGAAGGAAGAGGGAAGAAGGAAGAAGGAAGAAGGAAGAAGGAAATAGAAAGAAGGAAGAATGAAGCAGGAAGAAGGAAGAACGAGGAAGGAAGAAGGAAGAAGGGAGAAGGAAGAAGTTATAAGTTAAAAGGAAGAAGGAAGAAGGAAGAAGGAAGAAGGAAGAAGGAAGAAAGAAGAAGGAAGAAGGAAGAAGGAAGTAGGAAAAAGGAAGAAGGTAAAAGGAAGAAGGAAGAAGGAAACAAGAAGAAGGAAGAAGAGGAAAGAAGAAGGAAGAAGGAAGAAGTTAGAGGGAAGAAGGAAAAACAAAAAAGGAAGAAGTTAGAGGGAAGAAGGAAAAACAAAAAGGGAAGAAGTTAGAAAGAAGAATGAACAAGGAAGAAGGAAGAAGGAAGAGAAAAGAAGGAAGAAGGAAGAAGAAGGAAGAAGGAAGAAGGATGAAGGAAGGGAAAAGAAGGAAGAAGGAAGAAGAAGGAACAAGGAGGAAGGAAGAAGGAAGAAAAAAGAAGGAAGAAGGAAGAAGAAGAAACAAGGAAGAAGGAAAACAGAAGAAGGAAGAAGAAAAAAGGTAGAAGGAAGAAGGAAGATGGAAGAAGAAAGAAGGAAGAAGGAAGATGGAAGAAGAAAGAAGGAAGAAGGAAGAAGGAAGAAGGAAGAAGGAAGTAGTTAGAAGGAAAAACGAAGAAGTAAGAATGAAGAAGTTAGAAAGTAGAAGGAAGAAGTTAGAAGGAAGACGAAAGAAGGAAGAAGGAAGTAGGAAGAACTTAAAAGGAAGAAGGAAGAAGTTAGAAGGAAGAAGCAAGAATGAAGTAGAAAGAAGGAAGAAGGTAAAAGGAAGAAGGAAGAAAGAAGAAGGATGAATGGAGAAGGAAGAAGGAAGAAGGAAGAAATTAGAAGGAAGAAGGAAGCTGGAAGAAGGAAGAAGGAAGCTGGAAGAAGGAAGAAGAAGGAAAAATTAAAAGGAAGAAGGAAAAAGAAGGAAAAATTAGAAGGAAGAGGGAAGCTGGAAGAAGGAAGAAGGAAGAAGGAAGAAAAAAGAAGTAAGAAGGAAGAAGTTAAAAGGAAAAACGAAGAAGTAAGAAGGAAGAAGTTAGAAAGAAGAAGGAAGAAGGAAAAAGGAAGAAGGAAGAAGGAAGAAGGGAGAAGGAAGAACTTATAAGTTAGAAGGAAGGAGGAAGGAGGAAGAAGGAAGAAGAAAGAAATAAGAAGGAAGAAGGAAGAAGGAAGAAGGAAGAAGGAAGTAGGAAGAACTTAGAAGGAAGAAGGACGAAGTTAGAAGGAAGAAGGAAGAAGGAAGAATTAAGTAGGAAGAAGGAAGAAGGAAGATGGAAGAAGGAAGAAGACGGAAGAAGGAATAAGGAACAAGGAAGTAGGAAGAAGTTAGAAGGAAGAAGGAAGAAGTTAGAAGGAAGAAGGAAGAAGGAAGAAGGAAGACGGAAAACGAAAGAAGGAGATGGAAGAAGGAAGAAGACGGAAGAAGGAAGAAGGAAGAAGGAAGAAGGAAGAAGGAAGAAGGAAGAAGGAAGAAGGAAGAAGGAAGAAGGTAGAAGGAAGAAGGAAGAAGTAAGAAGTTAGAAGGAAGAAGGTAGAAGGAAGTACAGAGAAGTTAGAACGAAGAAGGACGAAGTTAGAAGGAAGAAGGAAGGAGTTAGAAGGAAGGAGGAAGAAGGAAGGAGTTAGAAGGAAGAAGGAAGAAGGAAGAAGGAAGAAGGAAGAAGGAAGAAGGAAGACAGAAGAAGGAAAAAGGAGGAAGGAAGTACGAAGAAGTTAGAAGGAAGAAGGAAGATGTTAGATGGAAGAAGGAAGAAGCAATAAGGAAGAAGGAAGAAGGAAGAAGAAATAAGGAATAAGTTAAAAGGAAGAAGGAAGAAGGGAGAAGGGAGAAGGAAGAAGGAAGAAGGAAGAAGGACGAAGGACGAAGGACGAAGGAAGAAGTTAGTAGGAAGAAGGGAGAAGGAAGAAGTTAGTACGAAGAAGGGAGAAGTTAGTAGGAAGAAGGGAGAAGGAAGAGGGTGATTTTATCATGGGTGATTTTATAGTGGATGATTTTAGCGAGAGTGATTATATAGTGGGTGATTTTAGTGGGGGTGATTTTATCGTGGGTGATTTTATCAAGGCTGATTTTATCAAGGCTGATTTTATCAACGATGATTTTATCGTGGGTGATTTTTTCATGGATGATTTCATCGAGCATGATTTTATCGTGAGTGATTTTATTGAGGGTGATTTTATCGTTGGTGATTTTATCGAGGCTAATTTTATCGTGGGTGATTTTATCATGGGTGATTTTATCGTGGGTGATTTTGTAAAGGGTGATTTTTTCATGGGTGATTTTATCATAGGTAATTTTATCGTAGGTGATTTTAGTTTGAGTTATTTTATAGTGGGTGCTTTTATCGTGGGTAATTTTATGGAACGTGATTTTATCGAGTGTGATTTCAACGTGGGTGATTCTATTGAGGGTGATTTTATCGTGGGTGATTTTACCTTGGGTGATTTTATCGTAGGTGATTTATTGTGGGTAATTTTATAGTGGGTGACTTTATCGATGGTTATTTTATCATTGGTGATTTTATCTTGGTTCATTTTATCGTGCGTGATTTTATCATGGGTGATTTTATGAACGGTAATTTTATCATGGGTGATTTTGTCGTGGGTGATTTTAGTGATGGAGATTTTATCGTGGGTGATTTTATCGTACATGATTTTATCATGGGTGATTTTCGTGTGGGTTATTTTATAATGGATGATGTTATCGTTGGTGATTTTATCGAGTGTAATTTTATCATTGGTGGTTTTATCATGGGTGATTATATCATGGGTGATTATATCATTGGTGATTTTAGTGTGGGTTATTTTTTAGTGGGTGATTTTATCATGGGTGATTTTATCGTGGGTGATTTTACTATCGGTGATTTTATCGTGGGTGATTTTATAGAGTCTGATTTTATCGTGTGTGATTTTAGCAAGTGTGATTTTATTATGGGTGATTTTATCGTGGGTGATTTTGTAAAGGGTGATTTTGTAGAGGGTGATTTTATCATGGGTGATTTTATCGAGTGTGATTTTATAGTGGTAATTTTATAGTAAGTGATTTTATCGTGGGTGATTTTATCGAGGGTGATTTTATCGTGGGAGATTTTACCATGGGTGATTTTATCAAGTGTGACTTTATCGTGGTTGATTTTACCCTGGGTGATTTTATCGTAGGTGATTTTATCAAGGGTGATGTTATCATGGGTGATTTTATCATTAGTGGTTTTATTGTCGTTGATTTTATCGTAGGTAATTTTATCGTGCGTGATTTTATCATGGGTGATTTTACCAAGGGAGATTTTATCTTGTGTTATTTTATCGAGTGTGATTTTGTCATCAGTGATTTTATCTTGGGTGATTTTATCGTGGGTGATTTTATCCTAGTTGATTTTATCGAGGGTGATTTTATCATTGGTTATTTTATCGAGGGTGATTTTTTCGTGGATAATTTTAATGTTGCTGATTTTATCGTGGGTGATTTTATCTTGGGCGATTTTAGCGGGGCTGATTTTATCGTGTGTGATTTTATCCTGGATGATTTTTTCGAGTATGATTTTATCAAGGGTGATTTTATCATGGGTGATTTTAGTGTGGGTGAGTTTATTGTGGGTGATTTTATCGTAGGTGATTTTGTTTAGGGTAATTTTATCATCGGTGATTTTATTGTGGGTAATTTTATCGTGGGTGATTTTACCAAAGGTGATTTTATTGTGGGTGTTTTATCCTAGGTGATTTTATCGGGGTTGATTTTACCCTGGATGATTTTATCTTGGGTGATTTTGTCGTGGGTAATTTTAACGTGGGTGATTTTATCGTGGGTGATTTTATCATGCGTAATTTTATCATGTGTGATTTTATTGTGGGTGATTTTATCATGGATGATTTTCTTGTGGGTGATTTTAGCGGGGTTGATTTTATCGTGGGTGATTTTACCGAGAAGATTTTACTGAGGAGATTTTATCGTGGGTGATTTTATCGAGGTGGATTTTACCATGGGTGATTTTATCGAGGGTGATTTTATCGAGGGTGATTTTATCGTGGTTGATTTTATCGTGGTTGATTTTATCGTGGGTGATTTTAGTGTCGTGGGTGATTTTAGTGTCATGGATGAAGAAGCAGGGTGACTCTAGAAGGGGGGGTTGAATAGAGTCACCACACCTTTGATTTCTTTGTGGGTGGATACTATGTAGAAGAAGTAAGCTTATGCTAAACTCTTGGGCTACGTCCAGTTCTCCTTTAAGAACTCTTAAAGGGTTCCACTATTCAAAACGAGTACACAATGCCACTCCTGGCTTACAACGAGTACACAATGCCACTCCTGGCTACAATGAGTACACAATGCCACTCCTGGCTACAACGAGTACACTAAGCCACTCCTGGCTATCCCGTTCTAATCTCCCCCTGAGACTAAGAACTACGAGTATTCTTAACTGCCACTCCTAGCTACAAAGATAATACTGTTTGAGTAAAGACTGTAGGAAAACTCTCACACAGAGGGTATACAATAAGATGTTCCTGACTGAGACTCTAACTTCACTATGGAAGAATATAACAATGACTTTCTCTCTAAACTTTCTAACAGCTTGTATATGATTGTAATTGTTGTAACTGTTGTCTTGTGCTTTGTGCTTTTGCCTTTGTCATCCTCTGCTTTTGTAGGCTTTCAAAAATATGACCGTTGTAGAAAAATCTTCAACTTTAATATCCTTCAGATATTCTGATCATAATCTTCTTATATCTTCATGTGTCAGATTACTAAGATTTTTCTCTCAATAATACTTCTTTGGAAACTCTTGATCTGATGACACCTATTAAAAGGAAATACAGTGCAAATACGAAATATATTTTTTTTTATAACAGACGGAATATTTCCTTTTATTTACGAGATGATATATTTGATTTTATAACTTCTTATTTAANTAATATTTCAATACTTGATTTCCATATTAAGCCAACTAGCCGTTATACAATATACTATTTTTATATATTTATAAAATGTTATATAAGCGGTATTTCATTTAGCGTTATTACCAATTATAAGATAATTATTTTATAAACGTTTTTCTATTAACCTTTGATTTATTCAAAACTTATTTTCATTTATCATCATCAAAACATATTGTGTGCATATGTGTGCATATGTGTGCATGTTATCTAATAGATCGTCTAGGTTCTAACAATCTCCCCCTTTTTGATGATGACAAATATATTAAGTTTTGAATTTGTCAAGCTTAGAATTATAGCATATATGAGAATAACTAATGTCCAAAGGTTAGTAAGAAAATAATTATCAGCAAATGCAAATCATGTAATAATTAATATGGGAATGGAACAATTAAGATGAGAACCTCAAAACTTTAATTTTCTCCCCCTTTTGTCATCAACAATAAAGGGTGATTAGGTGAGACATAATTGCTTGATTCACTTGAGTAGGTTGACAAATTTATGTTGATTGCGGAATGTATGCGGAAGCTTTTGGTGGTGGTGTGTATGCCCAAGAATTTATTTATTTATTTGTTTTTTTTAAAAAAAGAACCGCAATTCAATGTTATAAAATGCTAGTGCAATGCATGTGTGCATGTGATTCAAGTTTATGAAATGATGCATGATTCACATAATGCAAGAGCATAGATAAATTAATCATTCTTTAACAAAGTCCATGCCAAGTAATTTTCGTAAACATACCAATCTATCTTCTACAAGGGGTTATGTAAAAATATCAGCAAGTTGATCTTTTGTGGATACAAACTGTAAGTCCACATTCCCCTTTTGCACATGGTCTCTGATAAAGTGATGTTTAATTTCTATATGTTTTGCTCGGGAATGCATAATAGGATTCTTAGATAGACTTATAACAGCACTATTATCACATAGAATGGGAATGTTACCTTCATAGATGTTGTAATCTTCTAGCTGGTTTTTGATCCATAAAAGTTGTGAGCAACAGCTAGCAACAGAGATGTATTCAGCTTCTGCTGTGGATAATGCTATTTTTCCTTGTTTCTTACTCGTCCATGAGACTAGATTTCCTCCTACAAAATGACACCCTCCACTAGTGCTTTTACGTTCTATCTTGTCTCTAGCATAATCAGCATCACAATATCCTACTAATCCAAAATTTTCTCGTCTCTTAAAGCATAGGCCAAGGTTAGTAGTCCCAATGAGGTATCGAAATATTCATTTAACAGCTGTTAGATGATTTTCCCGTGGATCAGATTGAAAGCGAGCACATAAGCATACACTAAACATAATATCAGGTCTAGATGCTGTAAGATAAAGGAGTGAACCAATCATTTTTCTATATATGGTGCTATCTACTTTCTTTGATTCTTCTTCTAGACCAAGTGAAGTTGTTGGATGCATCGGTGTTTTCATCTCTTTTGCCTCTTCTAACTCAAACTTCTTTAGGAGTTCCTTCACATACTTTGTCTAATGAATATATATGGCACCTTCTAATTGTTTAATTTGAAGTCCTAGAAAAAATCTTAATTCTCCCATCATACTCATTTCAAACTCATTTTCCATTAGTTTAGAAAAATCCTCACACAAGCATTCATTAGTAGCACCGAATATAATATCATCAACATAGACTTGCACAATTAAATGAAGAGTAGTTTTTGCGGAATAAGGTTGCATCTACTTTTCCTCTAGTGAATCCACTTTCAATTAAAAATGAGCTTAATCTTTCATACCAAGCTCGAGGAGCTTGCTTTAGTCCATAGAGAGCTTTTTTTAGTTTAAAAACACGATTAGGAAAAGTAGTACTCTCAAACCCAAGAGGTTGTTCTACATAAACTTCCTCCTTTATGATTCCATTTAGGAATGCACTTTTTACATCCATTTGATATAATTTCATGTTACTGAAGGCTACAAATGAAAGAAGGATTCGTATTGCCTCAAGTTGTGCGATAGGTGCATAAGTTTCAGTGTAATCTATACCTTCTTGTTGTGAGTAACCTTTAGCTACTAGTCTAGCTTTGTTTCTAATAACCTTACCCTCTTCATTGAGTTTGTTCTTGAAGACCCATTTTGCGCGTACTATAGTCTTGTCCTTAGGAAGTTCTACAAGTTCCCAGACGTCACTTTTTTTAAACTGATCTAGTTCTTCTTCCATGGCCTTTATCCAATTTTCATCTTCTAGTGCTTCGTTAACATTCTTAGGTTCTATATCTGATATGAGTGCAGTTTGACCTTGAAGGAACGATGATCTAGTCCTTATACTTTCATTTGGATCTCCCAAGATTGCTTGTACTGGATGGTTCTTTATAGTATGGGCATGTCATCCAATAGGTTCTCTATCTTTTATTACACCATCCACTGGTTTTGTATCTTCTTCTTGTTTCTCTGAAATTGTCTCTTCTATAACAGTTATTGTATCATCTGTTCTCAAATCTTCGAGAAAATTATCTTGATCTGATAATTCTTTATCAGGCTTGTAGTCATTGAATCTCACATGAATGACCTCTTCAACCATAGATGTTCGGAAGTTAAAAACTCTATAAGCTTTGGATGTCTCAGCATACCCAAGTAAGATTCCTTCATCACTTTTTGCGTCGAATTTTCAAAGGTTTTCTTTTGTGTTAAGAATGAAGCATTGACAACCAAAAGGATGAAAATATGATATGTTGGGTTTTCTACCTTCCCACAATTCATAAGGAGTCTTTTGTAATAAGGGTCTTATATAAATTCTGTTTTGTAAATAATAAGTTGTATTTACTGCTTCAGCCCAGAAGTGTTTGGGTGTGATGTTGGCATTCAACATTGTTCTTGCCATTTCTTGTAAAGATCTATTTTTCCTTTCTACAACACCATTTTGTTGAGGTGTTCTTGGGGTTGAAAAATTATGAAGAATACCATAGTTTTCACAAAATATTTCAAAATTTTTATTTTCAAATTCATGCCCATGATCACTTCTAATTGTAGCAATAGATATGCCCTTTTCATTTTGAACTCTTCTACAAAATTTATAGAACACTTCAAAAGACTCATCCTTGTGGGTTAGGAATTTAACCCATGTCCATCTAGTATAGTCATCTACTATGACTAGACCATACCTTTTTCCACTTATAGACGCAGTTCTTGTTGGACCAAATACATCTAAGTGTAACAGTTCAAGAGGTCTCTCTGTGGTGACTGCATTTATACTTTTGAAAGATGTTTTGATTTGTTTACCTTTTAAACATGCGTCACATAGGAGATTATCTTTGAATGATATTAATGGCAAACCTCTTACAAGGTTGTATTTTTGTAATTTTGAAATTAATTATAAACTTGCATGTCCACACTTTTTATGCCAAACCCAATGATCTTCTTTTGACATAAGACATGAAACCTTTTGAACTGATAACTCATCTAATTCAATCTTATACAAGTTTCCTTGTCTATGAGCAGAAAATAGTATAGTATCATCACATTTTTTTACCATACATTGGTCTTTGTTAAATATAACATTATATCCACTATCACACAATTGGCTTATGCTAAGTAAATTATGTTTAAGACCATCAACAAGTAAAACATTATCAATAGTAGGTAAAAGGGGCGTACCTATTTGTCCGACTCCAATAATCTTTCCTTTCTGATCTCCTCCAAATATTACTGTCCCTCCTCTGTTGCTTCTCAGGTCTTGGAACATAGACCTTTCTCCCGTCATGTGTTGCGAGCATCCACTGTCCAGGTACCATGATAGGTGTTTTTTCCTGATTGTAGAGCATATCTGTAACATATATTATGTCTGCTTTAGGTACCCATATTGACTTGGGTCCTTTCTTGTTAGTTTTCATATGTCTAGATGTTTCCCTTTTTGGTTCACTACTAGACGATGCATGATGAAATTGTTTATGCCTTTGGCTATGAGACTTCTTTCCTTTATAACCTAATCCTGTCTTTTCATGGGGTCTTTTTGATGTTCTTATAAGAAGATCAAGTCTTTTATCCTCAATCTTTGTTTGGGATATGACCTTTCTTAGTGTCTCATTTTCAATCACTAGGTTGTTTACTAATTGGTTATGATCTACTAATGATGGGCTCTTCTCTAGACTTTTAATTTTCAAAAGCAATAATTTGTTCTCCTTTTTCACATTTTCAAAATTTGTACTTAAAATATCAAGACTCTCTTTCAAATTCTTGTTTTCTTCATCTAGTTTTTCATGATTGTGCCTTAACTCTTTATTTTCAATCATAATACTATCAATAGACTTAGATTGGGTTTTCAAAATATTGAGTTCTTTGGTTACAGTTTTTAAATTCTTTTTAGAAGTCCTATATGCTTTCGAAAGTAGGGATGAGTTGGAAAGAAGTTCATAATATGCTTCTATGACAGAATGTATATCATTAAAATTTACCTCTTCATTTGACTCTTCAGAAGATGCTTCAGATTCAGTGTCTGCCATAAGACCAAGTTGTGTTTCTTCTTCCATATCTTCTTTTTCTAACTCAGATGAATCTAGATCTTCCCATGTTGTCATGAGATTCTTTTTCATATCCTTTTTGGAATATTTCTTACCTTTTTCTTTCTCCTTTTCTGGACATTCAGATTTAAAGTGACCTGCTTTCTTACATTCATAGCATATAATTCGATTCTCATTCTTCTTCTCCTTGTGACTATTGGATTGATATTGTTGCATTTTCTTTTCTTTGAATCTTCTTTTCTTTTTCCACATGTTATGGATTTGTCTGGATATAAAGGATAACTCATCTTCATCATTTGATTCTTCATCATCTGATGACTCTTCTACTTTGACAGCTTTAGTAGAATTTGGTCTTTTTGATTGTTGCGCGCTAAGGGCAATATTTATTTCCCTTTTCAACTGACCGTCTTGTTGAAGCTCTAACTCATGGACTTTGAGAATTCCAATAAGTTCTTCTAGTTTTATGTTTTCCAGATTTTTTGAAGTCCGTAGTGCAGTCACCTGTGGTCTCCACTATCTAGGCAAACTTCTCAAAATTTTGTCAATATGATCACAATTTTCATAATACTTACCCAGGGAGCTTAATTCATTTAATATAATTTGAAATCGATTAAACATACTTTGTATATCTTCATTTTCTTCCATATTAAACAATTCATATTGTCTAACTAAAAGACTGAGTTTATTTCGTTTTACCTCGGTGGAGCCTTCATACGTTACCGTAAGAGTATCCCACATTTCTTTAGCAACTTTGAATGCATGGACCTTTGTGTATTCTTCTTTTGATAGAGCGCACATAAGAATATTTCTGGCTTTTGAATTCAGTAAGAATCTTTGCTTGTGCTCTTCTGTCCATTTGTTTCTGGGAAGAGGATTCTCTTCACTATCACATGGAATGTAATTTCCATTTTCCACAACATCCAACATGTTAAAGTGACAGGATTCAAGAATGCAATCATTCTTTGTTTCCAATAGTCAAACTTCACACCTTTGAATAGAGGAGGTCTATTCACAGCATGCCCTTCGTACTCCATTATTGCCTTGTAGGATCTTTTCTCTTATTCTGCAAAGAACTAACCCCCAAGAGGCTAGCTCTAGTACAAATTGAAGAAGCAGGTTGACTCTGGAAGGGGGGGTTGAATAGAGTCACCATGTAACACCCTTAATTTCTGGATGTTTATTTCATTTTGTGTGTGATATTGGAATTAATAGAAATTATTTTATTATAATTATTAAATAAATATTAATATAATTATTAAAAAAAAAAAGTAAAATAAAATTTTTAAACCGCCTCAGTATTATGTATATATGTGTCACCGCCATCCAAATTTGTCTTCTTCTTCCTATTCTGATTTCTTTACTGCGAAGAACTCTTCCTTCTCTCAAATACACATCATCACTAGCTCTTTTTCTTCTCCACGAAACACTTTTCCTTTTTCTCTCAATTCTAGAAAAAACACAATGACCTTCTCTTTTCTTCTTCTTTGCCTTCAAACTTTCTTCTTCAAATTCTAGCTCTATTTCTCCGTTTCTTCTTCAATTGAGGTAATATAACTTAAATTCAAGCTTCTAATTTGATTTCTACCGATTAAGAACTTAGATTAACCATAAGATTTCATTGATTTTTGAAGGTTTGGATTAAAAATCAAAGTTATTCTGTTTTTTTGGATTTTTGAAGGAATTCAAGGTAAGGGGAGTTTATTTCATGTTATAATCTGTAATGTATGATGTTCTGTGGTTTGGTGATTGTCTGGATGTGTTTGATTTTGGAAATGGGTGAAAAATCAGAGAAACCCGAGACGTTTTTCGTGTCTCTGCAAGAATCCGCTCATCGGATTGGAATCCGCTCATCGGATTGGAATCCGCTCATCGGATTGGAATCCGCTAAGCGCACTGAAGAACACTGATACTGGAGAGAAATCTGCTGAGCACAGGCGAAATTCGCTCAGCGCAGCGAAATTCGCTCAGCGCAGAATTCGCTCAGCGAATCCCTTAAAAAAAAAAAAAAAAAATCCGCTCAGCGCATTTTGGAGCGCACCTGCGCTCAGCGCATCTGTAAAAAATAAAAAATTACTATTTGCACCCCCCTTATTTTCTGTTTTTACTATTCGCACCCCCCTGTTTTTGTTATTTGCACTCCTCTTTGATATTGTGTTGTATTTTGTTATTTGCACCCCAATATGATTGTCTTTTGCGATTGAGTGATAATTGGATCTGATAAGTTGGAAATTTATCACCTGTAAAGTATAAAAATTGTGAGATTTGGATAGTAAGATCCTTTCGAGTTGAATTCCGTGTGGATTAGTCACAGAGATACACTGGGTGTAGTTCAGGAAGGTTTATAACCTGGGGGAAATGAAGGGTGGTGAAGTGGCCCAGCCATCTGGGTGCACGATGTGCTTGGGGACTGTCACAGGCCTCACACTTCTTTCCTGACTGAATCGCTGACTATGCTTTTTGTCAAAGGGGCTTGTGCGCACACGTTGTATCCGTGTAGCGTAGTGCTAACCGGAAGCTATCCACACCGGCGTAAGGCCAACACCATCTGGGTGGTGAGGTTGGCAGCATTTAGGGGCCCAAGATAGGAATGGAAATTGTGAATCATGATGGAAGTGAAAGATGAATAGCCCAATTACCTAGAATTATATCATATTGATGTTAGCCTTTATTTGCATGTTCAGTGACTGTTGACTGATTGATTGAGTGACTGATTGACTGAGATTCTATGTTAATGAAATTGATTGAAATTACTCTGTTTGCTTATATTCCATTATTCTCTTGTTTCACTGCATACATTGAGATTATGCATAGGAGTAGACTCACCCTTATATCCAACATTTCAGGACAGGATAATGACTACCCAACCTCAACCTCGCCGAGTTAGGTTAGCAGATATACAGTATAACTTTAGATATAATGAACTTTTCAGAGAATATCAGCAGGTAGGACTATATAAATATGAATTAACACCTGGGATGGATGGACCCAATTCAGTAATCACTGTGGATGCCCGTGTGTCGTATAGTGTGCCCTTTCGTATAGAAGGTAATAGGAGGATTACCCATATGTTTAATTATGATATATATAGAGGAACCGAGCAACCTCCTAGACCCCTACGGTACTAGTTCCAGTTCCTCGATCATGATGCCACCGGACTGCCGACAAGGGTGACTGGAGGGAGAGACACATCAGTGGAGGTCACAGCTGATGAAGGAGATATCTCATTATCCGACCTTTCATCTGACGAGATGGAGGCTTTTGAAGCTTTATACGATGCTGAGAATGAAGACTTCTCCCCGTAGTCTGTGATAGATGCTTGTAGCTAATAGGAACCTGCTTGATGGGCTAGATATGTGACACTTTTTGGTTTAAATATTTTACCCATCATTTTTGAGTTGTAAATGTTATCTTATGGTTCCTGGAACATATACCTATATTATATATATAAATGCATATATCTTTGTAAATTATCATTCTCTTTATTTCTCTTCTTTTATATTGGTGCAAGTACAAAATGTTTACAACGTTATGATTTCTATTTCGAAAAAAAAAAAATTTACGAAAATTTCACATATTCAAATAAAAATGTTTTCTAAATTATGAGTGTCACACACCACACCTTTAATTTCTTTGTGGGTGGATACTATGTAGAAGAAATAAGCTTATGAGAACTCGAGTTATACTGGTTCACCCTAAACTCTTGGGCTACGTCCAGTTCTCCTTTAAGAACTCTTAAAGGGTTCCACTATTCAAAACGAGTACACAATGCCACTCCTGGCTTACAACGAGAACACAATACCACTCCTGGCTACAACGAGTACACTAAGCCACTCCTGGCTATCCAGTTCTAATCTCCCCCTGAGACTAAGAACTACGAGTATTCTTAACTGCACTCCTAGCTACAAAGATAATAGTGTTTGAGTAAAGACTGTAGGAAAACTCTCACACAGAGGGTATACAATAAGATGTTCCTGACCGAGACTCTAACTTCACTATGGAAGAATATAACAATGACTTTCTCTCTAAACTTTCTAACAGCTTGTATATGATTGTAATTGTTGTAACTGTTGTCTTGTGCTTGATGCTTTTGCCTTTGTCATCCTCTACTTTTGTAGGCTTTCAAAAATATGACTGTTGTAGAAAAATCTTCAACTTTAATATTCTTCAGATATTCTGATCATAATCTTCTGATATCTTCATGTGTTAGATTACTAAGATTTTTATCTCAATAATACTTCTTTGGAAACTCTTGATCATATGACACCTATTAAAAGGAAATACAGTGCAAATATGAAATATATTTTTTTTTATAACAGACAGAATATTTCCTTTTATTTACGAGATGATATATTTGATTTTATAATTTCTTATTTAAATCTTCATATAATATTTCATTTTATTCTTTCAAATAATATTTCAATACTTGATTTCCATATTAAGCCAACTAGCCGTTATACAATATACTATTTTTATATATTTATAAAATGTTATATAAGCGGCATTTCATTTAACGTTATTACCAATTATAAGATAATTATTTTATAAACACTTTTCTATTAACCTTTGATTTATTCAAAACTTATTTTCATTTATTATCATCAAAACATATTGTGTGCATATGTGTGCATATGTGTGCATGTTATCTAATAGATCGTCCAGGTTCTAACAATGGATTTTATCGTGGGTGATTTTATCATGGGTGATTTTATCATTGGTGATTTTATCATGGGTTACTTTATCGAGTGTGATTTTGTTGTTGGTGATTTTATCGTTGGTGATTTTATCAAGGTTGATTATATCGTGGGTAATTTTAAAGTTGTTGATTTTATTGTGGGTGATTTTATAGTGGGTGATTTTATTGTGGAAGATTTTATCATAGGTGATTTTATCGTGGGTGATTTTATTGAGGGTGATTTTATCGAGGGTGATTTTATAATGCGTGATTTTAGTGTGGGTGATTTTATTGAGGGTGATTTTATCGTGGGTAATTTTGTCAAAGGTGATTTATTGTAGGGTAATTTTATCATGGGTGATTTTATTCTGGGTGATTTTTGTCCAGTGATTTTATCGTGGGTGATTTTATCAACGGTGGTTTTATCGTGGGTGATTTTATCAAGGGTGATTTTCTCATAGGTGAATTTATCGTGGGTGATTTTAGTATCGTTGATTTTAACGTGGGTGATTTTCTCGTGAATGATTTTATTATGGGTGATTTTACCATGGGTGATTTTATCGAGGGTGATTTTATCATGGGTGATTTTATCGAGTGTGATTTTGTCTTGGGTGATTTTATCTTAGGGGAGATTTTATCGTGGGTGATTTTATACTGGTTCATTTTGTCGAGGGTGATTTTATCATTGGTGATTTTATCGACGGTGATTTTATTGTGGAGAATTTTAACGTGGGTGATTTTATCGTGGGTGATTTTAGCACGGGTGATTTTACCGTGGGTGATTTTTAGATGGGCTGATTTTATTGTTGGTGATTTTATCGTGGATGATTTTATTGAGGATGATTTTATCGTGGGTGATTTTATCGTGTGTGATTTTATCTTGGGTTATTTTATCATGGGTAATTTTAGTGTGGGTGAGTTTCTTGTGGGTGATTTTATCATGGGCGATTTTATTGTTGGTGATTTTGTGATGGTCGTTTTATCGTGGGTGATTTTATCGACGGTGGTTTTATCGTGGGTGATTATAGCGGTTGGGATTTTATCGTGGT
The DNA here is from genome assembly GCA_016859785.1 of Macrotyloma uniflorum. Taxonomy (NCBI): domain Eukaryota; kingdom Viridiplantae; phylum Streptophyta; class Magnoliopsida; order Fabales; family Fabaceae; genus Macrotyloma; species Macrotyloma uniflorum. The sequence continues at coordinate 62,457 of BDMB01000138.1, forward strand.
GGATTTTATTGTGGGTGTTTCATCTTGAGTGATTTTATCGGGGGTGATTTTATCGGTGGTGATTTGATTGTGCGTGATTCTATCGAGGGTGATTTTATCGTGGATGATTTTATCGAGCTTGATTTTATCATGGGTGATTTTGTTGTGGGTAATTTTAACGTTGGTGATTTAGTTGTGGGTGATTTTATCGTGGGTGATTTTATCATGGGTGATTTTATCATGGGTGATTTTATCATGGGTGATTTTAGCGGGGCTGATTTTATCGTGGGTGATTTTATCGACGGTGATTTTATTGTGGGTGATATTTTCAAGGGTGATTTTATCATGGCTTATTTTAGTTGGGTGATTTTATCGTGGGTGATTTAATCAACGGTGATTTTATCGTGGGTGATTTTCGCATGGTTGATTTTATCGAGGATGTTTTATCATGGGTGATTTTATTGAGGGTGATGTTATCGAGGGTGATTTAATTGTGGGTGATTTTATCATGACTGATTTTATCGTAGGTGATTTTATTCTTGGTGATTTTAACGAGGGTGATTTTATCGTCGGTAATTTTATCATGGGTGATTTTATCGAGGCTGATTTTATCGTGGGTGATTTTATCATGTGTGATTTTATCATGGGTAATTTTATCAAGTGTGATTTTGTCGTGGGTGATTTTATGATGGGTGATTTTATTGTGGGTGATTTTATCGTGGGTGATTCTGTTGAGGGTGATTTTATCGTGGGAGATTCTATTGAGAGTGATTTTATCGTGGGTGATTTTACCTTGGGTAATTTTATTGTGGATAATTCTATCAAGTGTGATTTTAGAGTCGGTGATTTTATTGTAGGTAATTTTATAGAGGATGATTTAATTGTGGGTGATTTTATCAAGGGTTATTTTATTGAGGGTGATTTTATCGTGGATAATTTTACAATAGGTGATTTTATCGAGGGTGATTTTATTATGAATGATTTTATCATGAGTGATTTTATCGTGGGTGATTTTAGTGACGATGATTTTATCGTGGTAGTTTTTATTGTGTGTGATTTTATCGTACGTCATTTAATAATGGGTGATTTTATCGTGGGTGATTTTATCATGGGTGACTTTATCATGAGGTTTTATATCGTAGGTGATTTTAGTGTGGTTTATTTTATAGTGGGTGATTTTATCGTGGGTAATTTTATCGAGTGTGATTTTATCTTGGGTGATTTTATCGTGGGTGATTCTATTGATGGTGATTTTATCGTGGGTGATTTTACCTTGGGTGATTTTATCGTGTGTGATTTTATCGAGGGTGATTATATCGTAGCCAATTTTATTCTAGGTAATTTTATAGCAGGTAATTTTATCGTAGGAGATTTTAATATGGGTTATTTTATAATGGGTGATGTTATCGTGGGTGATTTTATCGAGTGTGATTTTATCATGTGTGATTTTATAATGGGTGATTATATCGTAGGTCATTTTAGTGTGGGTTATTTTATAGTGGGTGATTTTATCGTGGGTAATTTTATCGTGGTTGATTTTATCATGGGTCATTTTATCGAGTGTAATTTTTTCATGGGTGATTTTATCATGGGTGATTTTATCGTGGTTGATTTTATCATGGGTGATTCTATTAAGGTTGTTTATCATGGGTGATATTACCATGAGTGATTTTATCGAGAGTGATTTTATCCTGGGCGATTTTATCGAGGGTCAATTTATCGTGGGTAATTCTATTGAGGTTGATATTACCATGGGAGATTTTGTCTAGGATGATTTTATAGTGGTTGATTTTACCGTGGGTGATTTTATGATGGGTGATTTTATGGTGGGTGATTTTATCGAGGGTGATTTTATCGTGGGTGATTTTATCGTGGGTGATTCTATCGAGGGTGATTTTATCGTGGGTGATTTCACCTTGGGTGATTTTATCTTGGGTGATTTTATCGAGGGAGATTTTATCGTGGCTGATTTTATTGTGGGTAATTTTATAGCGGGTGATTTTATCGTGTTTGATTTTATCTTCGGTGATTTTATCGTGGATGATTTTAGTAAGGGTGATTTTATCGTGGGTGATTTTATCTTGCGTTATTTTATCTTGGGTGATTTTCTCATGCGTGATTTTATCTTGGGAGATTTTCGTGTGGGTTATTTTATAGTCGGTGTTGTTATCGTGCGTGATTTTGTCGAGTGTGATTTTACCATGCGTGATTATATCGTAGGTGATTTTAGTCTGGGTTATTTTTTGGTGGGTGATTTTATCATGGGTAATTTTATCGTGGGTGATTTTATCATGAGTGATTTTATCGTGGGTGATTTTATCATGAGTGATTTTATCGTGGGTGATTTTATCGCAGGTGATTCTATTGAGGGTGATTTTATCGTGAGTGATTCTATTGAGAGTGATTTTATAGTTGGTGATTTTAGCTTGGGTGATTTTACCGTGGGTGATTCTATCAAGTGTGATTTTATTGTGGGTGATTTTATTGTAAGTAATTTTGTAGCGGGTGATTTTATCGTGGGGTACTTTATCAAGTGTTATTTTATCGTGGGTGATTTTATCGAGGTTGATTTAGGGTTTAGGGTTTAGGGTTATCGGTTAATTAACTAACCGACGTTATATAATAAAGTTTTAATGTTGGTTATTTTTATAACCGACGTTAAAACTTTATTATATAAAGTCGGTTAGTTAATTAACCGACATTAAAACTTTATGATATAACGTCGGTTATTTTAATAAACGACGTTGAAATATGTTTATTTTAGTGATTTATTGTCGTTGTCTACCATAACCGACGTAGATTTTCGATCAATTTTTAAAATTTGAAATTGTTTTATATTAATATTTCTGTTATAAGACTTGGTAATCGCATATATTAATGAAATGTTATTATAACAAGTAAACAATTACAATTACAATTGCAAATAATGAAACAAAATTCTCATTTCATAAATAATACAATTACAATTAATCATTTAGATACAACAAGTAAAGAAAACCCTAACTCTCTCTATGTGCAATTGTTTGTTCCTTCCTAATTTGATTTGGTACAAGTATTTCTAATTCTTATCTCTTTATGTTCAATTGTTTGTTCCTAATTTGAACAAAGTATGCTGCCCATTTGTCTCTAACCATTTGTATGGTTTGAATAGGCAATGCTTCTTTCTCTGTAAATGCCTGTAAAAACGAAATAACTTATTGATTAGTTCCGATTATAACAAATAAATTGAATGTAACAATTTAGTTAAATAAGATGATACTTACCTCATCCCAAGTATCTTTAATGTTTCCAAAAATAATGAGTCACATCAAATACATCACGTAATATCCACACTCGAATGAACCCAGTTGTTTGTTACACTAAAAAATACGACTTATTAATATATAGTTTAGCATAAAAACTTATATTAGATACACTAAAAAGGTACATACCGTAATAAAATTCCAATTTGGAGGGGTGCTTGTGTGTTTTCCACGTAAAGTACTG